>OMLC01091643.1:0-17363 GCA_900302585.1 Regalecus glesne | reverse complement strand
TATAGACAATAGCCTTCAGAGAAAGTCAGAGGCTGAAGTAAAGTTGAATGATTTAAGTTTTTTTCTTTATTTCTCATAATATTCTGTAAACTGGAACAATACAAAAGGATAGCATCAATGACTGAAGGCAATTTGTCATCACATATATTTAATATGTGATGTAAAAAATAAATAACATACAGACATGTAAAAACTGTATACAGTTGCTAAATAGCCTGTAAAGAAACAGTGCTACAGTAGCTGTAAGAGGAAAGCTACCAAATAGCCTATCTACTACAGTAGAAATACAAATCAAATAAATATCCACATATGTAAAAAGAGGTGAATCTTTTCAGCTGGATCAGAAGTTTATTTAGAAACATTACATCACTCACCAGGTGACTTCTTCAGTCTAAGCTGAAGGCAAACATCCCCCTCCTTATAAACAGTACCTTGCTGCCACACAACAATAGGTTGGTTTCATATGCAAGTTGGGTGATCAACTGCACATTCAGTGACAATGGGCACCATTCACAGAGGATTGGGTAATGTTTGCGATCACGGCATTGTAAGACGCCGATAGGTGTACTCTCAGGCCACCACCCCTATTCAAAGACGACCGTTCCCTCTTCACATAAATGGCCTCCTTCACCCCCCCTCTCAAACCAGCGTTCCTCCCTATCAAGGATGTGAACATCATCATCCTTGAATGAGTGGCCACTCGCCTGTAGGTGGGTGTAGACCGCAGAGTCCTGACCCGACGTGTTGGCTCTCCTATTCTGCGCCATCCTTTTTGCAAGCGTCTGTTTGGTCTCCCCGATGTACAAGTCACTGCAGTCCTCCTGGCATTTAACAGCGTACACGACATTACTCTGTTTGTGCCGGGGGACCCGATCCTTGGGGTGGACCAACTTTTGCCGCAGTGTGTTCAGGGGTTTGAAAGCAACCGAGACGCGATGTTTTGAAAACACGTGTCTCAACTGTTCCGACACTCCCGCCACATACGGAATCACTACCTTGAGACTCGTATTTTCAAAACATCGTGTCCCGGTTGCTTTCAAACCCCTGAACACACTGCGGCAAAAGTTGGTCCACCCCAAGCATCAGGTCCCCCGGCACAAACAGAGTAATGTCGTGTACGCTGTGCCAGGAAGACTGCAGTGACTTGTTGTGTGGTATCAATGTACTGTTTATAAGGAGGGGAATGTTTGTTTTCAGCTTAGACTGAAAAAGTCACCTAGTGAGTGACGAAATGTTTCCAAATAAACTCCTGATCCACTTGAACTGATTCACCTCTTTTTTGTGATTTCCATTACTGGATTATTGAGCATGCATCAAGACACTCTGGAGGTAGTGGGACAAGTGAGGATGATGGCTAAACTGTCATCCATGATGGGCAACGGTTCTCACCCCATGCAGGACTACATTGCTTGACTAGAGATCTCCTTCAGTGACAGGTTACTCCATCCGAGGTGTTTGAAGGTGCTTTTCCGCAGATCCTTTCCCTTGCCACAGCTGTCAGACTTTACAACCAGCACCTCTCCCCCAATAGATTAAATATACATCAAGACTAATATCTGGATTTCATACCATTCAGTTGACTGCCGAGTCAGGTTTTTTTTCTGTTCATACTGTATATTTTGTTTGTATTTTTCAAAATGCCCCCTTGTTTATATTGCTCCTATATTTTTTACGGCTAGATTTAGATTTCATGCCCATCTGGTTTTGCTTTCCACTTTGCTGTAACACCACTAATTTCCCCCTGTCGGACTGATAAAGGAATATCTTATCTTAGTTTCAAACTGACATAGTATAAATGATTATGACATCATCAGCTGAAAGACCCAATGCTCATATGACTAACCTTAGCTGGATTATACTCTGCAATGTTTCTGTGCCGTTAAATGCATTACTATTCCCTGATTAATATCATTTTTGCCCATATTTTGGTTTGTGTGCCTTGATGATCACATACTGGAAGACATGCTATAATTTGCCCAATTTTTTAAACTCTACCTGCCTATTGTTGGTGAATCTTTTTTAAAAATTTATTTCGAGTCAAGAGACCCAAACCTTTTTTATTATTAAGTTTTTCCTAGAGTTGCAGGATCAGGTTTTGAGTCCCCTAACCCATTTGGTGAGCACAGAAACATGAACACACTGTCCTAGTAATTAAGAATGTTGCTCTGGATTTGGCCTCAGTAAATGTCATGATTATTTGGTGTTGATCCAAATGACCATTAACAACAGGGTGAGAAACTGCAGCCAACATCTCTGCTGGACACGTTGGAAAGAATTTACAAATTTACGAGTCATTTACACATTTCCAAGGTCTAATAAGATATGCTGGTGTTCTGGAACATCTTGCATGTTTTACTGCTCTGCCCGTGGTTAAGGGTATTTGGCTGCAGCTCCCATGGTGTATACTAATCCTCCATATTTTGTGCTAAGAGATAATAAGAGAGTGACAGCACTGAGAGAAGGAAGGAGGAAGAAAAAAATATTGCTGTGGTTTCCTGGCAAATAAACAAGACTGAGTGGTAGGGCCCCCCACTCTCTAATAAGAGCCAGTGGGGTTTCAGTGTAGCCTAACAACCAGCATGTCTCATACAGACACCAGTGGTCCAGACTGCTGCACCACTGTTGACTGAATAAATACGTTTTTAAAAAATAAAAAAACCTCATGGGGCTGCCTGTTTTCTTTTTTCAGATCAACACCACTGACAAAAGGGATGTTACATGATACAAGAGATACATTTTGTTTCAACTCCAAAGAGAATCTTAAATTTGCAAAAAAAGAACATTATTTTAGAAGATACTGACTTAAGGCCTGTAAACACAGGAGTTGAGAAAAAAATGACATTATCCCTGCTCACCTCTGAATATTTCACATCAAAACTATTCAAACTTGCTGTGATACAAACATTCCCTGTGTCTTATCTACTCTAGGTAGTCTATGTGTAGTGCCCAGCTAAAAATCTAGTGTTTCTCGTAGTATCTGATACTAGTCCCAAACCTGCTATGACACTGTTGCTTTGCTACCAACTTATTCACTCAAGAACTTTATGCTCATTGTACATGTATAATGAAATTACAATTGTCAGCCTCAAAGGATGCACACCGAGAATAAAAAGGCAGAGAAGAGATAAGAATCATAAGATATCAGTGATGAAAAGTAGAGACTAACAATAAATACAAAATATAAGCAATACAAGGTAAAGTTAAAGATAAAATACAATACAACCTATGAGTTGTAAAAGAATAATCAGCAAATAGCAGTAAGGATACAGTGGAGAGATGGAGTGGCATGAATGACATGTAAATATGAAGTTTGTTTAAAATGTTTTTTTAAATCCCACAAAGGGAAACGTGCAAAACTCTGCATTTGACCCATCTTTTAAGAGCAGGGAGCAGTCACCATTTGGTTCTCGGGGAGCAGTTAGTTCAGTGTCTTGCTCAAGGACGCCTCAACATGCTTTCTGCAGGACCGGGGATCGAACCTGCAACCTTCTGATCACCAGATGACCGCTTAACCCACTAAGGTACGCCGCCCCCATCAAAAGGCTCAGGTCAGATTCAAACGTGGGTCACTGCAGTAAGGATTCAGCCTTATGTGGTATCCACTCTAACAACCGAGTCATCAGGGCGCCCTAATGGCTCACCCATCACAATTATGTAAAATATTTACGTAAAGAATGTAACTGTTGGACGTCACCAATGGTGGTAGCATCTCAGTCTAGTCAGACTTAAGTGATGTCTGAGTTCACTAGCACTAGCTTTTGGAAGGAAGTTGTTTTTAAATTTATGTGTATGTGCAAGCAGATTGATCTGAAGTACCTACTTGATGGGAGGAGCTGAAACAGATGGTGTCCAGGGTGTGTTATCTCTTTTATGATGTTCTTTTTTATGATGCACTCCTCACACAGAGAATGCTGTAAAGTTATTCTAGTGATAGCAGCTCATTGCCAACAATGTCCTGTGCTGTTTTCACAACAAACTGGGGGGCCTTTATGTCAGCATTGGTACAGCTGCTGTACCAGGTTGTCATGAAGTTTGTTTGGATGCACTCGATGGTGCATCTATAAAAGCTGGCAAGCAGTTTCTGAGCGAGGTCAGTTCTCTATAGCCTCCTCAGAAAACAAAGGTGTTGTGCTATACCCACCACTGCCGAGGTGTTTTAAGCCAAAGAGAGGTCCTCTGTGATGGTGACTCCCAGGAACTTGAACCTTGGGACTCTCTCCACAGCCTTTGTGGACAGGATTGTGTGTGGTCTTCTTGTAGGTCCTTAACTCCATGATAATCTCCTTGTGCTTTGTGGTGTTTAAGATGAGGTTGTTACTAGCGAACCACGTTGTCAGGTTCTGAACCTCCTCCCTGTATACAGCTTCATTGTTATCTGATATACGCCTGATGACTCTCATATCATATGTATACTGAACAATATTGATTTTTGGATGGGTTACCAGACGTGTGAACTGCGCATAAAGGTGAGGGCTAAGAACACAGCCCTTTGGGACGCTGGTGCTCAGGATGAGGGTGGGGGATGTGTGCTTGCCCAGTTTTACAGTCTTGAGGCAGTTAGTGAAAAAGTCCAGTATCTAATTGAATATGGATTTAGTCCCAATTTGTGGAGTTTGCTTGACCAGCTTGTTTGCTATGATGGTGTTAAACACCAAGCTATAATCAACAAACAGTGTCCTTACATTAACGTTGGTCCCATACTCAATCACTAGCTGCTGCAGAAATCTTGTCAAAATGTCCTTGAGCAAGACATTGAATGCCTAATCGCTCAAGCCCTATGATGGAATGGTGACCTGTCCAGGGTGTATCCCGGCCTTTTACCCAATGAACATTAGGAAAGGCTGCATGATGACTCCGCAACTGATTGAACTAAGAATAAAAAGACTGGAAAGAAAACTCCATCGTTCTCATGCATGTCCAAAGATGGTTGTCATATTGTCTGTGCTAGTATGTAGATAATTTGGCAGGGCTCATGTAGATGTTTATTAACTATATAGCGTTTGGTTACACTACTAAGCAAAAATCCCATGGAAAGAAAGAAGAAGCTATAAGTAGCAATGATAAGTGTTATGGGATTTCACCGTCAAAGCAAAATATTACAGGTACATTTGTTATAGATTTATGTCCCAAACAAATCCCCAGCCAAGGCCAAAAACTGAGCCAAAACATATAAGATGGCTCAGAAATATTTAACAGAGTATAATCTGGTCCAAATATTCACAAATCGCTCTAAATTCCCAAATGTTAGCCCACTTTACCCGGTTTTTTTTGGTGATAACATAAGCTAGCTATTGGTCAGTGTCATTCATCTTGCTCCAACTGACGACAATTATGCTCCATGTCCAAGGCTCTACATTTTCAATTTAAAAGCAGCCTAAAGTAGACTTGATCCCTGCTCCACGAAATAGGCCATTTTAAACCAACATTATTTTCAGCCTGTGTCTATTTCAGGTCTTTGAAACCATCCAATATCAGGAATTTCTTTTACCGATTCCCCCTGAATGACTCTGAGAAGTTAGAAAAGCAGGAGAAAGCTGTGAGGTCTGTCAATAAGAAAATAAAGAAATGGGTGGCAATATCCTATAGCTTTATCTGCAGTGGACATTTCTAAAATGAAACTAAGCCCAACTAGCATGGGCTAGTTGGGCTAGTTTGTTAGGGGCTGTACGTGGTAAAATCCTCACACCCCTAGCGTTGAGAACGCCTCTAACCACTGAGATATAAATCTGGGCTTTTAGCTCAGTAGTGTAGTAGTTGGTTAGGTAGCAGGTTCGAGACCTACGAGCGGCAATGGAAACGACCTCTGCTACATCTGCTGTTGTACTTCAATGTCCACTGCAACTTTCTTGTGTTAAGTACATACAATGGCTGCGCCTTGGCTTTCAAAACTCGACACACTTCTACACACCGAATAACAATGGAGTTCTAATCTTTTTTAATTTAGTTCAGTGCTGTAACTCGACAGTGGGTAAGCAGCCAAAGATGGAAGGACCATGGGCTGTTGTTTTTTAGTTTTTTTTAGGGAACAGGCATGACGGTGCTTGATTTAAGCGAGGACTGTGTATGTGGATCGAGAGCGGTGAAACGTGTGTGTGAATACCTCTGCTAGTTGGTCAACACAATCCTGGAATTCACACACCCTGGTACGCTGTCAGGTCGCTGTTTTCCATCTGTTTATGCTATGGAGGGCCTGCTGCAAATGGTTGTAGAATAAGGGCCCTGTCCCGTGGGTCTCCCAACAGTTTGAAACGGACTGGAGATTGTCCCTGTTGAACCGAGAAACTCTACATCCAAACGTAAACTTTACATATGACACGCCACATCGATTGCTTAGTTGTTCGGTGACGTTTCTGTACACGCTGTCATTGAGTTCTTAGTCTTAATAATTTGTGTGCTCTTAATGACGACCGACATGTCCGCCAACAAGATTAGGAGTTGTGACGTAACATCGGTACGGAGAGCAACCGTTCACGTAGTGGGAAGCAACGTGATTGGTTGCTAAAAACGTGTCAACCAATCACGTTGCTTCCCACCAACGTAATTGGTTGACGTTGTTTTAGTGGCGTTGTGGACGGTGAGAAAAGATCGACCTCTATTCGGTAACACTACGTTGCTTTTATTGCCACACGGTCTTTCCATTCTGTGAGAGAATACATAGGAATGGCATGGCTCAGTGGGTAGAGCGGTTATCTGGCGATCGGAAAGTGGCAGTTCGATCCCTGCATCTGCAGAGGAGGGTGTCGAGGTGTTCTTGAGTAAGACACTGTTCCCTTAACCGCTCTGCCCTGTGATAGATTGGCGACTTATACAGGGTGTACCCTGCCTTTCGTCCCCGCCTTGATTACGGATGAGCGGTTGAAGATGGATCGATGTATGAAGAAACACAAATATATATATTTTTATAGTGACTTGTGAATTAATCCCATGAAAACAAACCTAGTAAAGGTAAAGGTCTTTACAGTACAGCATGAGAGTCCAGAGTCGACTTTATATACTAATATTGTTGTTTCAGTACTCCCACATTCCGTCAATTTTTTTTTAATCTAGAGTTTGATTTTCACTTCTTAACGGGCTGTAGACGGTAGTGAGGAGGTAAAGTTTTGTCTATAATACATGGCAAAAACGAGAAAGAATTACCTTCTAATAGTATAGGAGGTAGTCCTGGAAGCATCATCAATCTGTCCAATACTCTATTATAATACCCTGCCCTACTCGTAAAACACATATCCTGTATCAGTCCTGCCATCTCTAGGGTGACAGGTGAATTACTCCAGTGACACACTGATATGATGTGGTATCTTAAAAAAGCCTCCAGCTTGCATTGGCCCACTCACTGCAAGGTATCTACATTGAGCTGTAGACACACTATTAGACATTAGCCCCCTGGGCTTGGATGGTGACATCTACCCACACATACTAGCACCACCAAAGAACAAGTAAGATTAATGAAATCCAATAGCTTATTGGTAAGATGCACCTCCTCATTCACTGGTGAGCTCTGTTAAGGACACACCCTGAAAAAAAACACAACAGCATCAGCAAACCTTTATTGACACCAATGACTCCTTCAACGCTGCTGTAAGAAATGAAAATATATAAGGGTGACTTAATTCAGAGGCTCTGGTTTAGGGGCCCTCTGACCCCTTGGACCCCTGGTCCTGTCCCCAGTAGGCCTGTTTGGTAATCCATCCATTTATTGACCCCTTTATCAAATCCATTATGCTTGCAGTATTCATAAGCATTCATTTCAAATGAGATGAAAGGAAATGAATGCCACTTTATCCAGTCATTGTTTTCCTACAATGAAATGTGTCCTCTGCATTTAACCCATCCCCTTGTATAAGAACAGAGAGCTGTAGCAGTGCTTGGGGAGCAGTCAGAGGTTCACGTTTCTTGCTCAAGGACACTTCAACACACTTTCTGAAATAGCTGAGTATTGAAGCAGCGACCTTTCGATTACTAGATGGCCTTCCTGTACCTCTTGAATCATACTGCCCCCCTTAAACTACACGATAAATACCCCCAAAACTACATGATTCTGAGACATGTGGCATAAGTTCATTCTGTATGTGTAATCTAAACCAGTGGTAGTTTTCCTCTGAAGCATCGTCTAATTAAGAAATAAAAATCTATTCCTTTTACGACCTGGTATACCTTAGTCAATGTCATATTCAATAAGCCAGCTGAATCAGTTGCATCTTAATGTTCCCTTTGTAGCAATACTGACTAATCACAGATCAGTGATAAGACTGCCATCTAGTGGTTATATTTAATACAAGCTACATTTTGACCTCTAGAGCCATGGTCCACAAGTCATGTTGGGCCACTAAATCAGGACTTGAGCTCAATATTTTTATGTACTGTTCGGACCTCTGGATCAAACTCTACAGAGAACCATTCATCGCATTAACTACTATCTCTGTACATGAAATATGTTTCATCTACTGTAATTTAACATAGAAAGATTACTCTGCGACCTGGCTTCAGATAAAATAAGATAATCCTTTATTAGTCCCACAGGGGAAAATTTGCGGTGTTACAGCAGCAAACGGAAAGCACAACTAGAGAGGTAAAAAATCTTAACAGGCATAAAATATGAAAAAGCAATCTAAACAAGGGAAAATGTTACAAAATATGAACAGTATTAACAGTATGAACAGAAAAAAACAGATTCAGCAGTTAACTAAAGGGCATGCAATCTAGTTGTGCATCTTGTCAATTTGGTCTGTTGAGGGAGCAGTACTGGTTATAGAGTCTGACAGGAAAGACTTGCAAAAATACTCCTTCAAACACTTTGGATGCAGAAACCCGTCACCGAAGAAGCTCTCCAGTCCAGGAATGGAGTCCTGCATGGGGTGAGAACCATTGTCCATTATGGAAAACGGCTTAGTAATCATCCTCCTTTCTCCCATTATCTCCACACTTGGTTGAATCCACAGCAGTTGATGATGGATGGATGGATGGATGGATGGAGAAATGAGATTGTTCATGTAGAGCTAATTTAGTATATTAGCTCTACTTATTTGAAATATATATGGGGTGCTGGGTTAGTTTGAAATTCACTCTGTTTTCAAAACCCCTGTAAATTTCCCCTTGTGCGACTATTAAAGGAGTATTTTATGTGAACTTGCCTCAAGTAACAAATGGGCATCTAAATTTCAGCAAATGTCTTGAACTTGAAATTCCATTTTCTTTGGTATTTTTCTTGGTTTCACCATAAAGTAAGGGGCTCTGTACATGGGCTACAGCAAGTAAGAAACTGGAGTTCTTGTATCTATCACTATAGCAGTTGGAGCCCATATAGAAAAAAAATGAAACAAAACCATGGGTCAAACACCCACATCAGTAAAGGCTATAAAGCTGTAGCTCTGGCCTTGAACAGAGACTAAATCTATTAGCAGACAATGTACTTTGTGGCCTTCCCATAAGACATCAAGCTGGAGACCATACAATAATAGACTAGCTTGGGGCACTTGAATACTGGTGGGGTCCTGCATTATTAGAGACTTTATTTTCGACCCACATAGCAATAAAAATTACAGCGTCAGACATGGACTGTGAACTTTGCAAGTAGGCTTTAGTCTGGGTCATCTTCGATTCTGCGATAGCGTCTATGCAAATGCAGTACCCCCAGTATACTTTTCCATTTGCTTTTGCCCCACTTGTCCAATTGATAGTCTCACCATGGAAAAATAGACAAGATCTCATTTAAGGGGAATAGGCATTGGTTGTCAAGAGAAATAGATTATATAATTTCTCATATAATAATTAATCTCATAATTTCTTTAATAATCAAATGTGCATAAATAAGTGAACCCCATGGTATTTGATGTGCTTCCTCATTATTGGTAGTCCAGCAGGTGGTTAAAAAGCCTTCAACAGTGAAATCACTCTTTAAGTTTTTAATTTTCTTTTAAAATAGTCCAGAATATATTGAAAACATTTATAGAAAATTGGGGCGGCATGGCCTAGTGGGTAGAGCGGTCATCTGGCGATCAGAAGGTTGCAGGTTTGATCCCGCACCTGCAGAAAAGCGTGTCGGGGTGTCCTTGAGCAAGACACTGTTCCACCAACTGCTCTACCCTGTGATAGACTGGTGACATATACACGGTGCACCCTGCCTTTCACCCAATGAGAACGGAGATAGGCTCAAGTTCCCCCGCGACCCGATTTCAGATAAGCCGTTGACAATGGATGGATGGATGGATGGATTTATAGAAAATATTCCAGGGCTGCACAGTTACACAGCAGTTAGCACCATTATCCAACAGTAAGAAGGTTTTAGGTTCTAATCCTGTGCCAGGTCCTTTCTTTGTGGAGTGTTTGTTCGTTCTCCCTGTGTCTATGTAGGTTTCCTCCTGATGCTCCGGTTTTTCCCCACCATCAAAATAAGACACGCAGAGACTGCAGATACGAATTAGCCTGAAAATATAATCTGGTGCAGAGCATTGAATTAAATAACATGGAAATAACATTCATGTTAAAAGCTGCCCATGGTCCCTTAAAAAACTGTTTTTCTTTCAACTATAGTCTTACCTTTGACACCAGAACAAAATTCTAAATTACTTTCTAAACAAGGGAGAAAAATCCAGTGGTGATTATAACACACAAAGAAATCATCATTTCAATAGTTCCTTTATTTACTCACTGTTAAGTCAACAAAGGAACGTTTTTATAACCAGCAAATAGACAGAATCCCCATATGGTAAGACAAGTGGACATCATCCAAGCAACAAGTGTGTAGTAAGCTGACAAAGAAAACATCAGTTACTGTATAAATATGGTTATATGCAAAACGTTTAAACTCAAACCTGAACAATATATATTAATAAAGTACATGTCAAATAAAACCATAGACATTACAGATGAAGTCTAAGGTCAGAAAGAAGACATTTTACAATCTTACAAATGAGTGCTGAGGACAGTTCTGACCACTCTTCTCTCTAGAAGTACAGATAAATGACAATGTTTTGTCAGGTAACAAGAACTAAAAAAATAAATAGTGTGGTTGCAATTGTACAAAAATCATTTAGAATCTTAATTAGCAAAAGCTAATGATCATATGTTCTTGCTGATGATACTTCCAGTCCCCTAACAATTTAAATTCAGACTTCGTCCCCCCAGACTCATATTTTAAGTTTGAGATTAAAAAAACAACAACAATGACAAGACAAACAAATCAAATAGCTATTCTGCTGCAAAAAGTCCCCTGTTGCTACATCTCTCAGCAGTGATAATTTCTGTGGTATGCTTGCATCAAATGGGAGGATGACCTTTGAGAAGCTGTTAATTCTAAAAGAGGCATGCTATTTATTATTTGAACCAAGACAGGAAGAAAGGTAACCCCGAAAAAGACAAAGATTTTTTACCACTGGGCAAACCATGATTTTTTTCAACTGCAAACGATTGAAAATCAAAAATAAAGATACAAGAATAAGAAAATCAAATAAAACTTCCAATGCATTTAACTTTCTCCATTAACAAATTAAGCTCACTTCTGTTTTATATGTCAAGTGACTGGTCAACTGACAGACTTTATCTGCCTTGGGTGGAGCACTTGGCAGTAAATGGAAACCAACTACTATTCTGACTAAGCAAGAGAAAGAACCAGAATATGATGCTATAGGTTTACTCCAAGCTTATCTAGAATGTTTCAAGTCAATTGCATTCACCTCTATGGTGAAGTGGAAGGATGGTAGTAACTGAGAAAATGGTTTTTTTTACAAACTCTTCCTAAACAGTTTAATATGAGTTTAATTGTTTTTTTCTCTGAGAACATCTCAATACTCATCTACACAACTCAGAATGTTGAGGAGTGTTCCAAAATGTTTCCCTTGACTAATGCAACTGTGGTCAAGCTTCAGAATCAGAACAGCTAAACTCAATTCCTTCCAAATAGGTTATCTATTTTTAATTCATCAAACTGGTTCCTTCCCATGCAGCATGAGCTAGAACTTTGTACATGGAAGCGGGGGTTGTACCAGAAGGTATCAGAAGAAGAATCAGAAGAATCCTGGTGGAGTAGTATGAAATCAGCTCCTCTATGATGTCTGGAGAAACCTGTAGCAAACTTACGGCTAAAATGAGTATCTAGTCTTCACCTGACTGTAGCATGCGTGTGTGGTGGTCCGCTCTCTGCTCCCGACAGTAAGTCCTGTTCTGTGGGAAAGTTGGTGTGTGGCTGAGGGGTTGCTGGATAGGCCTATGGTGGTGGTAGTGGTGGGGGACAACGCTGTGTAACGGTTAGCTTAGAAGATCTGGCTGTAGGCCTATCTTCTGTAATACGTCCTCAGGCATGCACAACACAGGGTTAACTGGCTTGATCTGTTCATCACCAAGGAGCGAGAGGCCTGCCACTCCAAACAAGGTGTGAAAAGGGTCCACCTGTACCACAGTGAATGAATGTAAGAGAGTGTGGAGAAAGGGCAAGTCAGAGAATTTAAGGAAACACTTTTTTTTAAACATATGTGTGAGATTTCTACCTATTTTCTCTGCCCGTGAAAGTTTTTTTTATTTTTAAAGGAACTGATTCTTTATCTGCAAGGGTCTAAGAACAGGATGTTGTGTTAGTGTAAACCCCATTGAGACAAATTTGTATTCTGTGGTAATAGACTTTACAAATTCAATTGACTTGACAGAAAGAGAGAGAACAATCCAATCTGATTGTATAAAAACAATTCAATCTGACTGTATAGGATTCCCCCAATCCCATAATACTAAGGTAGATCAGGTCAATATGACCTACAAATGTTATGCTCTTCATTAGAGACAGAGACAGAGAGAGAGAGAGAGAGAGAGAGAGAGAGAGAGGGATTTTTGTTATGTGAAACAAGCCAACACTTTCTAGTAGCACAAATGTGAGAACAAAATAAACAAAGAATAAAGCAGCTCACCATGTCTCCTGGTCTGTCAGCAAATCCTCCCGTCTCCTCATCCTGGCAGGCGAGAATGAAGCCACGCAGCTTGGCCTTGTCTATCCAGTGGATTCTACCAATGATCTTTAGTGAGGCAAGCACCCACCATGAATAACACACGTCTGGAAGCTGAGCAGGACACAGAAGTATGGGAGGGAAACAGAAGGAGAGTACATTATTGTGGCATAGGAGTCACACAACTAAACTCAGCTAAAAATGAGTCACTCGTATGTGGTATAAAATCTATTCCATAACAGCCAAGTGAGAAGTTAGAGACATGGCCCATGGGCATAAATGTAATCTCAAACTTCTCTATCTTGCTTGTCTTCTAACAGTCCAACCTGAGCTGTCCCTCTTTCACTCTTGGTGGTACCCTATATCAAATCACCTCTGACACTCTTCTCCAACCATTCCACCCAGCCTGTACTCTCCTCTTCACCTTTCTCCCACACTCCCCATTACTTTGAACAGTTGACCCAAAGTATTTAAACTTATCCATCTTCTTCCTCTCTACTCCTTCCAGCCTCACCATTTCATGGTCCACTCTCTTGTTCACACTTATGTATTCCATCTTGCTCCTACTGACTTTAATTACTCTTCTCTCCAGTGCAAACCTCCACCTCTCCAGGTTCTCCTCAACCTCCTCCCTTCTCTCACCACAGATCACAATGTCACATGTGAACATCATAGTATAAGGAGATTCCTTCCTAATCTTGTCTGTCAACCTGTCCAGTTCCATTGTAAGCAAAATATTGGGTAAGAGCTGATTCTTGATATAACCCCACCTCAAACCCATCCGTTATTCCTACTTCACTCCTCACTAATGTCCCACTACCTTCATATGTATCTTACAACACTCTTACAAACTTCTCTGCCACAGCTGACTTCCTCATACAATACCACATGTCCTCTCTCAGCACCCTGCCATGTGCTGTCTCTACACCTACAAGACAGAATGGGACTCCTTCTGACCTTCTCTATATTTTTCCGTCAACATTTTCAAAGCAGACATTGCATCTGTGTTGCTCTTTTGTAGCATAAAACCATACTGAGAGGTTTGTTTTAATATGTCACGGTTAGTTCCTACATTTTGGGTGTGGACATCGACTTTTGATGGGGCTAGGGGGATTAACCATACTGCTGCTCACTAATCATCACCTCTCCTCTTAGCCTAGCTTCCACTACTCTTTCCCAGACTTTCATGGTGTGGCTGATCAACTTTAGGGGCGTCGCCATAGCTCCGTGTGTAGAGTGGTCGTCTGGGAATTGGAAGGTTACAGGTTTGATCCCCGGTCCTGCAGAAAGCATATCAAGGTGTCCTTGAGTAAGAGACTGAACCCTTAACTGCTCCCCGAGTGCCATATGGTGGCAGCTCACTGCTCCTATACATACATGATGGGTTAAAATCCAGAAAAATCCAAAATTCCCCCTTGTGGGACTGATAAAGTAATCTATTGTTATTATTATTATTATTATTATTATTATCTATCCATCCATCCTCAACTGCTTATCCGAAATTGGGTCACGGGGGAACTGGAGCCTATCTCCATACACCATGCATAGGTCACCAGTCTTATCACGTGGCAGAGCAATTAGGGGAAAAGTGTCTTGCTCAAGGACACCTCAACACACTTCTCTGCAGGTGCAGGGATCGAACCTACAACCTTCCGATTGACAGGCAGCCGCTCTAACCACTGAGCCCTTACTATTATTATTATTATCATTATACCTCTGTAGTTTCTACAGCTCTGCACATCTCCCTTATTCTTGTAAATCAGTACCAGTATGTTTCTTCTCTACTCTTCAGGCATCTTTTCATCTTGCAAGACTGTGTTGAAAAATCTATTTAAAAACTCCACATTCATCTCTCCTGAACACCTCCATGCCTTCACAGGTATGCAATCTGGACCAACTGCCATTCCACTCTTCATAGCTGCCTTCATTTAATTATTGCTAATACACCGCACATCCCAATTTGCTATCTCCACATCATTTAACTTTCCATCTCTCTCAATTTCTTCATCTATTAGTCCCTCGAAGTACTCTTTCCCCTTTGTAGAAGTAGGTTGGCTTGGAATGGTATCAACACCTGTCAAGGCTTGTACACGAGTTTAACAATCGATTCACTTTCTTCACTCGACTGGAGAAGGACTTTGAACTTTTTCGTTCTCTGTTCACCATCAATGCATCAGATGTGCTAGAGGAACTCCAAATAGAGCTGATTGAACTGCAATGTACTACACACCTGAAGGATAAAAACTGTTACAACTGTTGGTTTGGAATCCTTCTGACACCAAATTACCCAAAATACAAATAAGACAAAGATGAGGGCCTTTGCATCAAAGATACTTCATATGTTTGGGACAGGTACCAGGTAGGCTTTCTTGGTAATGAACATTAACAAGTCAAAACAGTATAATCGGCTGACAAATGAACATCTAAATGACATAAGGAAAATGGCAACTGCTGGGAAACTGGACCCAAATGTTGACAGGATAGTCAAAACAGGAAAAGGGTCAAGTCTTAATCAGCAATTGAAAATGTTAACAGCCTTGTTTATAATTGTAAGTGGGTATTTAATAGCTATAACCTGCATTCTTACAAATATACTACAACTGAATAACAGATATTCAAACACTATGTAATTGCTTTCATCAATAGTTGTGTGAATAGGTAAAAAGCTTTCTATGGCACTTATGATCAGCTATTCATTGCACTTCTCTCTTCTACTTAAAATGAATTCCTGTCAATGTGTTGCATGGATAAGAGTGTGATTTCTCTTCGACCTCTATTTGTTTCTCTTCTGCTTTGTGATTTTTTACATTATATTACATTACAGACATTTAGCAGACACTCTTATCCAGAGCGACGTACAACAAGTGCATAGGGTCAAGGTACAAAGGATACTGGTGCAACAGTAGAAGCTAGATAACAATCCTAGTGCCATCATAACCCTCTGACGTAACATCAACTAAGAAACACAAACCTAAAATAAACTAACAAGATTTCGTGTGCTTAAACTATGTGCATCAAAATCAAGAAAAGGGATAGGGCTAAAACTGGGAGTTAGAGCTAGGACTAGCTGGGGAGGAGGAGAGGTACAGACGGAAGAGATGAGTTTTTGATCTGCTCTTGAGGATGGTCAGGTTATTTTACATTGTGTGTTATTTTCATATGCCAACAATGCAATTTCTCATTGATTGGTATCTGTAAGCCTTCTTGATGGATTTCAAATAATAAAACCGCAAGTGGCCTAAATATCCATGTGTTGGATTCGATTGATTTCAGTAATAAAAACATTCAGCCCCCATTTGAACAAATCCAACCCACTAACCCAATATGAGTCTGACACCCCTAATCTATGGTATATTAAACCAAAATTGAAATCTCAAAAAAGAGAAAAAGATACAAATTAGGTGTACTTGCATCACTGAAAAGAAGCAGCAGGCTCTGTGAACTGGAAAAATGTGGGGGGGGGCAAGAGGAGCCTCTCAATTCAGTCTGTTAATAACTGACAAGTTTCTATTCTCTTTTTGTAATGTTGGTATAGTGTTTTGCCTTATGATTACAAAAGCAAAAACACTCCGAGATATGCAGAATAAAAACTACTGCCAAGATTAACAATGTGGATATGGTATAAACTGGAATGACAATGCACATATATATCTGAGGAGAAAAGGTGGACGGATATTTTGCAGATAGTTTTGAATGCTCAGTCACTTTTAAAGTGTTGGCTTATGATTTAACTTTTAATTAGTGGAAGCATGCCTAGCGAGCCTACATATTTATATATGAAAAATGTGTTTCTATAGCTATCAAAAATGTATTTAAATCAGATGACATTTTATAAAAGTCCACATGTACATTAATGTTCATAGCTGTAAAACATGATTAAGTCTTAACAATTTGACCATGCTCACTGATTGGGTTTTTGCATCTATTCCCTGACCTATGTATGTGTCCTAGGCTCAACTGAATCCTGACTAAACCCCCCACCAGTTTGAAACTTTGAAATTTCGCTACCAGTCTGAAATTTAAGAAACCTCAATGACCACCCGAATTGGGTGTATTCAACAGTAGCTGGCCTCCAAACCACATGATTAGAATCTACATAATAGCATAACACAAACCTAATAGCATAACACAAACCTTCTCGGGGCGTCCGTTGAGGCCCCCAGATGGCAGCTGTCTCTCACAGAGCCACCAGCCCAACAGGTCCGCATTCACCTGATGAAGTTGTCCAGTAAGGGACAGGAAGCCCGCGCAACAGTAAATCTGAGGGAGATGAAGAATAAAACAGTTAGAGGTTGGAAAAGTTTTGGAAGATTCTTATTTAATTTGAAAATATTTCCAAGGTTAGAGCTACACATCTTTGGAAATATCTTTCCCGTAGATACACACTACGTATAGCTTACTATATATATAAATATGTATACACACACACACACA
>OMLC01091642.1:0-14963 GCA_900302585.1 Regalecus glesne | reverse complement strand
ATCATCTAATCAGATGTGCTAGCCAGACATATTTAAAGTTCTCTCTCTTGGTGGTTTCTACTGTGCTGCTCACATTTTGCTGAGCAGAGAGTCATTAAAAAGTTTCTTGTGAGCTGTGGAATGGATGCAGGGTCCAAGAAAGACTTCCTGAAGCACCTACTGCCTAGAAAGCATCATGGCATCTCAGTAGTTGTAGTAGTAGTAGCAGTAGCAGTAGTAGCAGTAGGAGTAGTAGTAGTAGTAGCAGTAGGAGTAGTAGTAGTAGTAGTAGCAGTAGGAGTAGTAGTAGTAGCAGTAGGAGTAGGACTAGTATTAGTAGGAGTAGGACTAGTAGTAGTAGGAGTAGTAGTAGTAGCAGTAGGAGTAGTAGTAGTAGCAGTAGGAGTAGGACTAGTATTAGTAGGAGTAGGACTAGTAGTAGTAGGAGTAGTAGTAGTAGTAGTAGTAGTAGTAGTAGTAGTAGTAGTAGTAGTAGTAGTAGTAGTAGTAGTAGTAGTAGTAGTAGTGTAACAAAGGATCCCAGATAACCTTAAAGCACATGTGTATGTGTGTACATATGAAGCCTCAGCAGGTGTAAGAGGCTTTGGCACACAACACACTATGCATGTCAAAGCTAGCCTGTCAGATCATACATGAACATTTAATGGGTGGATGACAACTGTTTTTGTGTGTATTTAAACCGATGATTACTGACATACTCATGAGAAGTCTTGATGCATGCTCAATAACGAGTACTATTCTCAGAGTAGTGAATAGCACTCATCACCAATGAATGTGCAGTCAAAACCAACCTGCATATAAAACCAGCCTTTTGATGTGTGGTTTCACTGTATTATTTACAAGGATAGAGATGCTGCAGTCAGTTCAGACTGAAGATGACACCTGTATGAGTGGTGAAACGTTTCTGAATAAACTTCTGATCCAATAGAATCAATGCATCTCCTCTGTGACTCATTGAGAAGGTGGCTCCTCTCAAGCCTTGAAGTGGTAAGCCTCAGCAATGAATATGCAGAGACACTTGAGAGGGATTTGATGCTAACAGGCTGCGTTTCAGGCTCCAGTTGTTCAGGACTTTGGCTGTTGAATATTTATCCTCCACTATTTGCCACTGTCCAGGACTAAGCTGCTGTGATTTAGGTTTCGGAAAGTTTGTAAGGCTGACAGATGCATAGCTGTTTGAACCTGATTCATCTAAATTTGAGCAACTGCACAATGTAATTCGAGGTCTGTATTTGTGTCACACTTGGTCACCGTATTGTGGGATTGGATGGACTTAGTTGGAGTTCAGGGGTTTAAGTCTGGATGCGCTTCCTGACACTCTGTGGTGGGATCGAACCTGCTGCACCTGACATGAAGGTATATGCTCTACTGCAGTTCATCTTCCACCTGTATTTTAAGACCATTTCCATCCCTACTGCCCCATTAGAGTCTGTTGCTTCCAGGTATAGGCTCACATTGTGTTTATTCAGTAACTTTGCTTTCCACAGATGCGGTCACATTCATTTTGCATACTGTATTGAGGTAAACCAGCTGAGCCAGAAAGAAGTAACCCATACAGACAAGCTTTTTTCTAGATAACAACCCACTTCTTCCTGTCTCACGCTTTATATTATGAACAGGGAGTGTTGCAATACCCCGCATGAACATGATATCAATCTTAACAATTTGATGAAGGCCAAAAAAAGCAATTTTGCAGGTAAATTAATCGGCGTACCCTGCCTGGGCAGCTTGCCCTGTGGCATACCCAGCAGCAAACCTGTTTGGTTTCCGGCTATGCTCAGTATCAGTCTCTAGAGTGTTGCAAAAGCAGCAAACTTGCATCATTAATGCAGCCACAGACACATCTCTCCACGAATCGTGTACATGTCTTTCAGTCTCAAAGTGAGATTCAAACGAGAGAAAAGGTTGCTTTGCCACATAGTTGCAGAGCCTGCAGAGTCAGAGCCAGACATTGTTACCATGCAAAATGGTGGCAAGGATCAATGACAATATGCATGCAAATGTGAATTATGTCCTGTAAACCCCTCCAATCCATAATAACATCTCCACCATGGTAGGCATGTCTGTTGGGGGTTTTAAGCACCACTGTAAAAAAAAAAAAACCAGGGAGATACGTTTGTGAGTAATTCACAACATAACATTATCTGAGTGTCAAAACCATCATTTATTTATGTTGATATATGCCCGAGGGTGCTAAATGAACAATGGAGTGTTAATACATAGAGAATACACACTTGCTGGAGGTCTGAGACCGTGCATGCTTTGCCTTGCCAATGGACATTTGCCCTTGAAGGGACTTATTCACGTTTTAGCAGGAGGATCTGTTTGCATTTACCATGCTCTCTGCTGAAGTGGCACTTTGTCAAAAGCTCATACGAGGGCTGGAAAGCGAATGAACACCGACGGTTTCATGAGGAGAATTAGACCAAGTGGTTAGATTTGGGGTCCATACATGGACAGTGAGCAGGGAACTCATCTTACATTGTATTGGACGTTTTGTATTCATTTCGTCCATGTCATCTCATCCTGAATCTCTTATCCCAGATCGGGTCGCGGATCTGCTGGAGCCTATCCCAGCGCTCATTGGAAAGAAGGTGGAGAAATGCCCGGGACAGGTTGCCAGTCCATCACAAGGTTTGCGTTGGGGATTAAAGCCAGATGCCCCTCCTGATGCCCCGCAGTGAGTTTGAACCCAAAGCCTCTGGCTTGTTAGTTCCTAAAGTGTGCACCCTACCCCTGAGCTACTGCGGACCCTTCGTTTTGTCCATCTTGCTTTTGATTCATGCGTTTTGCGGTGGTGCAGCATTTTTCTTCTCGTTGAGCATTGTTGAGAAGTTTTTCCCTTTATGTCTTTACCAGCTGAGTTTTACACTGTCAAGATACAATGTCTGGTTCTTCTTTTTGTCTCTTCTCACAGGAGGTGTTTTCTCTTTTATTTATTGATGTCTGAATTCCAAACTCTGGGATGTTTCTTGTCTTGATCGACATCACAAAAAGGCTGAGACATTCACAACTCTTCTCCTGCTCTGTATGTAATGCTAGCTACAACACAATAGCTGGTTTGACAAAGGCTGAGCTCGGCTGATGAGACACTCTTTGTCTTGTTCCTAGACTGACTGAGGAGTAGATAAATTCAAAGTAGATCCCTTTGTACTGCTGGGTTGAGATACAACTGCCAACTATGCTGGGGTTGTAAGACTCCAATATCTAGACTTGGTCATGTGGCCATAGTTTAAGGGTTTCTGTCATGTTGGACTCAGACAGCATGAGACTCAGTCTTGACTCAGTCTGGTGTGGTGCAGACTCATGATCATTTTTCAAGACAAATAGATGATTTTTAATTTACCTTTTTGCTTAATTTTTGAATTCAATTGGAAAATGAAGTGTGATCGGATTTTTTGCGTCTTGTCATTTTCATATAATGATCCCTGTGGCTGAGACATTGGAAAATGAGCATTTGAACCAGTCTTTCCTTGGTAGAGGAATAAGGCTTAAATAACTGATTGGACATTTACTGTAATAGTAGACTGGGGGCCGCGGTAGCTCAGTGGTAGAGCACGCACTTCAGGAACTGACGAGCCACAGTTAGCGGGATCAAATCCACTGCGGGGCATCAGGAAGGACATCCAGTCTTAATCCCTCAGGCTCCATCTAAGTTTGTGTCCATCCCCCACAACGTGGGGACTAGTGGCGACACATAAAGCGGACCTTTCACTATACTGGTAGACTACTGTAGTGGTGTTTCAGTGGACTTGCACTGTTCAGTCTATACAGAAGTTTTAGCCCCATCGACCATGAGTTGAACTTGGCACTGAAAAGACTTGGACTCAGACTCTACTCTACTCTACTATCTCAGACTCGGATATCCACTGCAGCAGCAGAGGGTACATTTGGCCGATAGTCCGGCTAAAGGATCAGATGATGCTGCCATCATCTCCATGACAGACAGATAAACAGATAAAGGAGGTGACTGTGGCACATCAAGCAACATCTCCCTGCTCACAGAGACGCTCTCTGATTTGTTGTTAAACTCACCATTTGAATGCACATCAGAACCTTGCTGACAGAGCTCTTTTGTTCCCCATCTAATTTCCAGCTGCCACCACTCAGGGGAATATTCTTCACCAGAAGTAAATCCCTAACAAATACCAAACATGGAATCTTCTGTACAAGGAAATGGTACGTGTCAGTGCAGTGATGGAGGTGCACAACCTTTTCGTTGTGGTTACAGGGAGCCTGATTACATGTCATCTCAGAGACAGGCATTAATTTCACCTCTGTGACTCGGTGCAGTTAGCTACAGTGCTACTTAACATTCTGATATGGAACAACAACCTCACCGTGGTTAGGACAACCTGTTTTAGTCTCTTTCTCCCTGCCTCCATTCTCTCTCTATTTCTTATCTTTACTCTGATTTGCCTGTAGTTTTGTGCTTAGCCCGCAGATAACCATGATCTACGAGACACGGTGGATCAAAACCAGAGACTAATGCATTACCTAGGGGTGCCATAGCTCAGTGGGTATACCGGTTGTCTGGCGATCAGAAGGTTGCAGGTTCGGTCCTGCAGGAAGCATTTTGAGGTGTCCTTGAGCGAAACACTGAACCCCTGATGGCTCCCTGGGCGTCACATGGTGGTTGCTCACAATAGGATACAATAGGATGGGTCGAATGTAGAGAATTGTAAATTTCCTCTTGTGGGACTGATAAGAGGACATTTTATTTCAATTTATTTATGGGCTATACCTTGAGGCGGATATACATCATCGGTCTGATATGGAAACTCAAAAACCGAATGGTTATGGCTTTGTTCCCACTATCATCCTGGTGGCGCATTATCTCACCCTGTCATCAGCAGTTTGCACAAAATACAGAAAACTCTGCAGGTGTTGGCCAGATGTTGCTCTAGTCTCATGCAGATTGCCCACAAAGGAGAGAAAGAGGGAATTTAACATATAGATAAATTGGCGTGTAGGGGCTGCAATAGCTCAATGGTAGAGCCCATACTTCAGGAACTGAAGAGCCAGATGTTGTGGGTTCGAATCCACTGCAGGGTGTCAGGAAGGGCATCTGGCCTCAATACCCCCAAGCTCCATCTAAGTCCGTGTCCACCCCCACAATGTGCGGCCTAATCAGGACACATAAAAACAGGCCTCTCGGATAGAAAGGTTTTTCATCATCCATAATGAGAAAGGTTGTGTTCGCAGTCTGATTATCATCAAAAGATATTCACACATTCATTTCTGCAAGGACTTCTGCCTGACATCCTCAAGCAACGCAGCCAGCGACTGTTTAAGGTCACAGCATGGGGCTGCATAGCTCATGAGATAGGGCAGTCATCTAGAAATTGGAGCTTGGTGGTTTGATCCCTGGTCCTGCAGAAAGCATTTCAAGGTGTCCGTGAGCAAGACACTGAACCCCTACCTGTTCCCCGAGTGCCACATGATGGCTGCACCCACTGCTCCTATATACACTCGGATGGGTTGAATGCTGAGAACAAATTCCACCAGCCTTGATCATGTGGCAATAAAACAATTATTGTTCTTCTAGCAGATGGCTGTGGTTATTCATCCTCAGCAGTCACAGTGGACTCGTACCATTTAGCGAGCGTTGAAACAAATGCCTCCTCAATTAGCCCAGAGGTGGGAGATGGGATAATGACATGAAGGACCTCGGTTGATGATGCCACATGAAAACATGTGAATAACCAGGGCCATTCACATCATAACTGGTGGCTTTACCATCATCGTTTGATGCCTGACACGTTCTCTGAAAGCAGTTGAGCTCCGATTGTTCCACCAAAGAATGAATTAAGTCTTGGCGGCTGGCCAACTGAAAGGACTTTGGACTGACTTGGCCGAAGCTTGGCACAACTTGGCTGTAGGGTAATCACTGCTCAGCGTGTATACATATCAGTATTTGTGGAGGTGTGTGTATGCCTGTTCTCATGCATGCATAAACAGTCGGTCATATGCACGTTGGTGTGTGGGTCATTGTGTTGGTGGGTGTTGGACAGAGGAGCTGCCGGCATAGATAAAGCCTGAGACCAGGGCCATTTGAGGAGAGTAGCTGTTGTAGGGTTGTCCCACCACTGCGGCGAGGGCTTCCAGACTGAACACCACATCGCCGCAAGGCATCCAGGTGTACCGACGCTCATGTCCCTGAGAGGAGAATCCAAATACTGATGGTGTCCTCTCTTTTAAATAGCCTGTGTGTGTCTTCTTACCACGTCTTAATGGAGACGGACTGCCTGAGATGCTGCTAAAGCCCAGCCTCGCCAGGCTTCACCTTTTGTTCTTTGCTGCTTTTCAAAGCGATGGCACAGCCAATAAGAGGACTCGGACATGATGCACTGTAATGAATCAACCCCCACTGATGCCCAGGCGTCATTGTGAAACACAGCCAGCAGTCGTTAGTCACCCACACTGTCTTGTCAGCCGTCTCTGACCCATTTATAACCTCACAAGGTTTCCATTCTACCACGTCCCCATCACGAGCCGTAGAATAGCAATGTGCTTTCCTTCCATCCTGATAATGGTCTTTCTGGCTTTTTATCTGGAGCCTTTGGTTTGAGTTTGAGGTTTCGGTTGTTTCACTCTGTTCTTGATCAGTGACGCCATTCATGTTATCTTAGTGTGTCAGGCCACAGGAGGAGGGACGGGGTGCGATTGATGGAGCTCTGGGTTCAATGTGGGGAGCAGCGGGTACATGAGAAAGCTTTGGTGGATGAAATGATCCAGATTAGATAAAGAACACGTTTAATTAATGCTCCCTTCAACATCCATCACAACACCCCTGGATAAACACCCCCTCTACACCCCCCATTACCCAACATGCACTGCTGTAACAGACAGACGGATCAACAGATGGATGGATGGATGGATGAGTGTATGAATAGATAGATACATAGATCTAGTTTCAGTAACAGGCATGTAAAGAACACAATGCAATAATCCCACATATAGATCAATAGAGCAACCGTTATTCTAAAGTAGCTCTTCCTCTGCAGACGGATTTCCCTGGAGCTCACTTGTCATCTAGGTTTGAACTACTGTTTCTGTCAGTACTTGTGGTGGCCGTAGTTCCATTGTCTGCATTATTTAAGGTGGGGAGTCATGGTTGAGTCACCTGTATACAGCATTATCCAGTAATGTTTTATCATCCCTTCTTTTACAAGCAAATCAGGGTTGTCTGGTTTACTGAGTGAAATACATCATTACCGTGCCCTACTTTAAAGAAACAAAATATATCATTTATAAACATGCACCACTGCCTCTGTGGTAAATATACCTGTTTTATGATGGGAAGGATCATGAGGACTTCCCCTTCAAGCCTGTGAACAACAGTCTATTAGATGACCTACTTCAGACTTTGAGGCACACAGCCATGTTTCTCTGCTGTCGTGTCTTCTCTCCCCCCGAGACTGGCTTATGTATAGATAGAAAGGTTAGCTGGACACCGGTGCTTCTCATCGACCAGCTGGGCAGCATCCTCTCTCTCTTCCTCATCCATCACAGTACCAGGAGACCTTTGATCTGTAGGTTCTCAAGGCTTTTTCCTGACTTGTTTTTTTTTCATGTACAATCCATTTTTATTGCACATCAGTTAGAAAGGGCCGTCAGCCTGACAGCTGCAGAACCTCCCCGTGTACCACACGTCTCAGATCTCCAGTATGGATTCTGCCTCTGATTTCTCCTGGATGCTACTGAAGGGGTTGGGAGTGATGCACAAATCAAACCGTCTTAAACCTCAAACAACCTCAAACAGATGAGGTCTTTGGGGTGGTTTTGCCAGTGGGAGGATTTTAGATAGATGAGAAAATGAGCATTACACGCTCTTTTCCAAATGCTTTGTATTTCAATTTCACCCTCTCATTTCTCTCTGATGTGCTGACCACATTTCAACACACTTGGTTTTTATCCCCTCCTCTGGCCCCCATCCTAATGGTCATCTCATATTCAGAGGGTCTCTGTCAAACTGGACTCATGGAGTAATAGTTTAGTTATCAGGTGTTGGGTCTCGCTCTCTTACAGGATTTGTTTTAACCTTTTCTTTGGGGAACAATTGAGATTTCATTCATGCATCATCTGAGCTTCAATTCTTTACAGAAAATTCAGAGATGCAAACTCCCATTACTGTGGGGTGAGGGGATCACTGACACTTAGACAGCTGCTGTGTTTCTCCTCTCTTTGATCGGCTGGTGCACTGTTTGGGAGACTTCCTGGCTTTGACAAACATCCAGCTAGGATAACCAACCTTAACCAGGGTCTGTTAACTGTGGGAATTCTCCCTCTACCCAGCCACTGTGTCTGTGGGGACGTTGTCAGCTCAGTTGGCACAGGGTCCTGATGACTCCTCGCTTGTGATCCAGTGAATGACGAGAGTCAAATCTTAAGTACTGATCAGTATGTGTGGGATTGAATAAACCTCAATAATAAAATGTCCCCGATCACCAACTGAAATTCCACAGTCCAAGGCAAACTTGTCATTTATCACATCCTCCCTGCTGAATTTGGTGTGGTTGCAATTCTACTTTTTTCCTTTTTTTGCAATAGCATAAATATTAGTTAGGCTCATCCCAGGTGGAGAAAACGGTACTCAGAGAGGGGATTTGTACTAATGTGGAGGGTTGAGAATGAGGAAATGACATTTTACATTTGTTTCAGTCTCAGTTCTACAGTAGGTGTGGGAAAGGCAGTATTTCTGCCAGTAAAAGGAGAAAAAGAAGATTGTAAGCAATACTTAGAATGCAGCTTTCAGAATATAAATATTAAAAAAGCTTTTCAGATGTGTTATAAGGAAGGAAGGGCATTCAGCTCGTTTATTGGGCCTCAAGGACACATATAATGTATTTTGGTGAGACACGGTGAATGTTAACAATAGAGTTGTTTGTTAAAAAAACACTGGATGCATTTAACTTGTTCCAGACATATGACCCTTACACCCTTTTGGCATTCAGACAATGCCTAATAAAGTTGTGGCTTAGACAAAAAGACAACATGGGGGTTCTTACTTGGGCCTAGACTTTGCAGCTAGAAGGCAAAACCTAGATTTAAGTCCTTGCCAAACAAGTTCACAGAGTGATGATTAAGCTTGTCCAGGTAAATTTCTGTGTTTCTTAGTATAAATCTAGTGTCTGGGATGAGATTCCTGTGCTTTATTCCCACACTGGGGCACAGGAAATGGTCTGTGGCAATGTGGTTTACATGTGACAAACACGTTTGCATGCCTCTGATTGCTTACATTCGGGGCTTTCTGCCAGAAAGCTTCCAGGTTTGGTAGCTATGGCTGGAAAAACCCGAGAAGCATCCGAGATAAGTTTCCAATACTCCGGAGAAAAAGCAAACTCCGTGTTCAGAGGAAGGATCGAAATAATAAGAAAGTGAGCAATGGCAAAGACAAACACAAATAATCATTGGGGTACAGTTTCCTTGATGAAAGTAGAGAATTACTCTCACTGCCACAAAAGAGGGACAAAACATCTGCACTGTAGCTCTTCTTAACCCTGTCTTAACCCTAAATGACATATGTCTGAATTTACCTTTTGGTGACCGTGGTGCTGTGGTGACTGAGGCATTTCACCGTTCTCTATTCCATCAGGGGCCCGTTTCATGTGCCATGATTAGTCCCCATGTTGGGCGGGTGGACACAGATTTAGAGGAAGTTTGGGGGTGTTAAGGCCAGATGCTCTTCCTGATGCCTGTGATGGGTTCAAACCCGCAGCAGCCTGTGGCCCTGAGCTACCACAGCTCCCTACAGGCTCACCATTTGCTGGCATATTGAAATTTTGCAGGTTGGTGTGATTAATGGGAGGGACTGGTGAGACTAATCATATTCCTTTCATTGCTAAGCCAGGATTTAGGGTCTTTATATCACATTTCACTTCTTGCTACCCCGAGGATCCCAGTGATTGTAAAATGAGTAACTCATAGAGGAGAGGGACTTGCATAACTCACCACTCTTCTATTAATGCTGATCAAACCAGGAAATTACATGAAATATGGATCGTTTAAGTGCAGGGACAGAGGCCTAAGAGCAGTGCTCAACAGAGGTAACCCTCTAATCCTATTTAACTCTTCAACATGTTTTGCTCATTTAGATGTCATAGCTTCACTGTATAGTTTACTGTCATGTCAGGGACGCTTCATTTAATAATGGCTTTTCTACCAGTTACAGCCCGGCATGCCTACTTGAGCAGCACTGGCTATAACTCACTTTGGATAAGAGCGTTTGCTCAGCAATTAAATTGTAAATGTGAGTTATGGTCTGCAGTGAGACTCCAGAGGAGAGGGCCAC
Source organism: Regalecus glesne (assembly GCA_900302585.1). NCBI lineage: Eukaryota > Metazoa > Chordata > Actinopteri > Lampriformes > Regalecidae > Regalecus > Regalecus glesne. The sequence goes on along the minus strand of OMLC01091642.1, from coordinate 4,669 downwards.
AGCTACCGAGGGATAGGCTGTGGGAACAGAAGTCAGGAGCTCAAAATTATTTCTTTGTTTTCAGAAGAGGTCATGTTGTATGCTGTTAATAGGGCCGCTGTAGCTCAGTGATGGAGCACACGCTTCGGGAACTGACAAGACAGAGGCAGCCGGCTCGAACCCACCTCGGGGCAAAAGGAAGGGAATCCAGCCTTAATCCTCCAAGCTCCATCTAAGTCCATGCCCACCCCCACAACATGAAGACTAATGGTGACATGTGGAACAGACCTCTCATGATGTTATTGTCATGTCAATGTTATTGTCATGTCAATGTTATTACCCAAAGTTCAACAGGAGCTGATGACCTTATAGAAATCCTAAGGCTATATCATCCTTTCAAAAAGATCCATACGTCTGTACATCCATTCATCTGCACATCCATCCATCCATTATCAACCACTTGGCTGAAGTTGGGTCATGGGGTCATACTGGGGCCTATCCCAGCGCCCGTCGGTTGAATGAAGCCCTGTGCAGGTCACCACTCCATCACAGAAGCCCCATATGCTGCTTTCATCGCGTGCTGTGATGGAAGTAGGCCCAGGTGGCACTTACCTCAAAAATCGATTCTCATTGTGCAAGCCAAAGTCACTCAGCTGTGTGAGGAGAATGACGTTAAAATCTATACCAACACTTTACTCCAATAAGCACACACCTTCTAACTATCGTGAACTCACACTTTGGTTTTAGCTTTTTCAAACACAACAGACTGTCTACAGTCCTGCTGACGACAGAGGCTTCTTTTGAATCACTGTTGCTAAGCACTGAACCAAAGCAGTGCTCACGTCATGAAGTAACTGCGACAGGTTTTCTCATGGAATGTGTGAAAAGTGTGGGCGTCAAGTATGTCTCTTAGGCGTGGGTGTTACCGCCTGATGGGACCTTATCTCGTTTTACATTCAGCATTTCGGCCATTTGGTCTGTGTATTGGTGCCAGCAGGCAGATGTGGATTGACGTGAAGAACCAAACCTCCTGTGTAAATGTTACTCCATTGTGTTTACCAGTATTACACATCCACTGTGAGGGATACGTAGTGTTTAAACACACACACACACACATACACACACACACGCAAACACACAGACACTCACACACAGCAAGCCTTGATCCCCAGTGTTATGTGGGGAATGTCACCAATGGCTACAGGGCAAATTCAGAGGTTTACCAAAATGTGAAAGCTGAAGCACAGACAGCTTCTAACTGCCAAGGGACAAGGTACCTGTTGTGTGGACCATATGCAGTATGTGATACCATTGGTGTGTGGATTGAAGGATGGACCAGCAGCATGTAATAACGTATTTCAACTGTAATATGAATGAACACTGGTGTGCTAGGAAGCCAATATGATCTCTTAATCAGCATTATTATTATTATTATTATTATTATTGATGATGATGATGATGCTCTCCTTTATAGGCACAGCAATATTAATGAACACGTAGAACACAAATTTGCCAGATTTTGTAATTTTCATCTGTTATCCCAAGCAGTTAAAGCTTCAGTGTACTTGAGCAAGCCACTGAACCCCTAACTGCTCCCCTAGAGCTGCTGATTCCTTCTGCTCCTGCTCTGTGTGTGGCATCCTATAGCTGAGAGATCCCAGGTTTGATCCCCCATAACCCAAGAAACCTGCTACACTAAATCCCCACCAGCCTTAAAAGAATAGTATCTGGTAGCAGAACTTGTGCTCTGACCTCCCCGTGTGAGGGAACAGCTAAAAGGATGAGTAACAATCCACCCACCCTCATTGGCATTCTGTACATATTAGAAAACACACACATGAGTGTGTTTATGTGTGTGTTTGGTGCATTGAGAGGACATCACCTCTAGCATAGCAGCATCTGGAGAGAACGTGTTTGCTGGAAAACTACTCTGACATTGAATATAAGCAAATGAAATATAGAGGTGTTTATATTTAAAGTTCATATTCAATGTTCCTCCTTGTAACATGTCCCTCATTTGAATTTAGAGTTGCAACGTCAGTCAGACCAAATCATGTAGCTGGTAAGCAGGCCCCATTTACATCTAGGCTGCATCTGTTTTGGGGGATGATGGATGAAAACAGTACCAGCCATCAGTGCTGGAGAGCTCACCTCCTAGGTCCACTCTCCCTCTGACCTGCAGACATGGGGACGTCTGGGCTCAACAGAATAAATCTTTGATTCTGAGAACTTTAACAGCAAAAGCCTTTTCTGGCTCCGCAGCTTCCCGCTACAGCAGAATGTCCTTTAACTTGGCCAAAGTCACCTCATTCATATGATGCTAGCATTGCCAATAAATGTCGACAACTCCACCTAATGTCCCTGCTGTGGGGAGCGGTAAGAAACGACTGCATCCCAAAGTTGGCTGTAAACCGCACCCAGATGGTGTCCAGGGGAATTGCAACCACTTTGTGACTCATGTCCCTTTACTTTACTTTGTTGTGCTGGTTCCCTGACCTGGTAATGGATAAAGGAAAATCTGCACCACATTATGCAACAAAGGGCCAGGGTAGCTTAGGGTCAGAGTAGGCGATTACGGGACTGACGGGCCAGAGGTAGCGGGTTCGAACCCACCACGGCCTATCAGAAAGGGCATCTGGCCTTAACCCCCCCCCCAAGTTCCATCTAAATACATGTCCACACCACATGGTTGGGATTAATGTTGACATGTAAAGCGGTCCTGTCTCTGTCTGTACTGTTCATAACGTGCTACAGTCCATTAATCATATGCAGGACAGACCCTTGCACATTGCTATCGCGTTTGTCTGGCTGGGTATTTACGGGAGCTCTCTCGCTCCTCACTGCTGAGACTGTGTATAGACTATTTAAGAGACAATCTCATCATTAACCAATTCAGTATGTCACCGAGTAGTGCTGTGATAGCTATGTCATTTTCTCCATACTGAGAGGCTCTGCCCCTTTGGGTTTTCAACCTTCAAGTGAGTGATTGTGTGCGAATCTACCTGTGAGTGGGATATGCTGCAGAGAGGCTGTGGCTCTGCTTGGAAATCTGATGATGGAGCTGGTGTCCTTCAAAGCTGTCCTTCGAAACGTGTGTGTGTGTGTGGGTTATTTAGCCGGCGAGACATTAGCAGACCATCCACAAAGCACCATCAGCCCACACAAAGCTCCCACAGTGATGGGTTTTTGTTCACTGTGAAGCTTGTGGGTCATCATGGGTGTCTAAGTATAGAACATAGATGGTCTGCAGAACAATCTAGTGGCCGGAGTAATTCAGGGGCAGGCCAGGAGTCTAAAGCCTCGCTGCAGAGATGTCATGTAGACACCGAGATGACATTTAAAAGAATAACATCTACCAAACAAGCAGAATAGAGCAGCATAGCTCAGGAGGGAGGGCGTTGCCTAGTAATCAGGAGATTTATGCTTTGGTCCCTGGTCCTTGCAGAAAGTGTCTCAAAGTCTCCTTGAGCAAGATACTGAACCTTTAAGTCCTCAACCCCTGAGATTGGTTGGATGAGTGCTGGGATAGACTCCAGTATGACTTCATGACCCAACTTCAGATGAGTGGTTGATGATGGATGGAGAGGTGGCTGGATGGATCGGCTCAGGGTCAGCGTAAGGGTTGGGGATGGTTGAAAACAAGTAAAGTAATCCACCGATGCAACACAATATTTCAGCTTGGTTAGACTTCTTGAAACCATGTAGATAATGACTGATCATGTGAAACGATATCACATAGCTCTGGATGCCTAAATGCATTATAAAACAAGATGCTGCTGCTGGGATTTTAAGACTGTCAGACCTGTGCTGGTGTATTTCTAAGCTGTTCAACAGATAGAGGGGCTGCTGTAAATGAAGCCCTCTAGGCTGTACCTTGACGCCGAGCCGCCCTCATCTCGGACTGCACCATGTAGAGACTGCCATGTAGAGACTGGTGCCGCATTGTGGGGGCTGGCAGCTAACGAGGTGGAGATTTGAAGAGAGTTAGACAAGATGTCAGCATGAAAAAACCTTTGCACCATCTCAGTCCACAGACCAGAACCAATGTGCAGTGACAGGGGGCCGGTTCAGACAGACTGCTGCTGCAACTGGTTTAGACAGCCAGAGAGCACCTGCGGTGTGCTCGAGTCTAGTACATACTTGGACTGGTCTGGTCTCCACCTGCTACAGTCTGGCACAGGCCCGTCCCCATACAGAACTGACACATTCCAGATGTGCAGTTCAGTTCCCAGCCCCAGATGCTTTCCTGTCTAACAGTGCGTGTCCCAGATAGATGTTCAATCCTCATGTGGATCAATGCATGATGTTCTCATAGTCCGCAAAATGAGCTGAGTTTGCCTGTAAGTAGATGCCAACCCGTTAAAGAGGGATAATACCACGTGAAATTATAAAACTCTCCCTGGGGGTGGAGCACTCTTAGCCCGTCAGCCCTGTGCTCATGCTCAGGGGGGCTGTGGTAACTCAGTGGTTAGTGTGCACTTTGGGAACTGATAAGCTAGAGGCTGTGTGTGTTTGGACCCGCTGCGGGGCATCGGGAAGGGCATCCGGCCTTAATCCCCAAACTCCATCTAAATCCATGTCCACCCCAACAACAGGGGGATTTATCATGACATGTAAAAATAGACCTCTCTCTCTCTCTCTCTCTCTCTCGCTCTCTCCCCTCCCTCCCTCTCTCCCTCTCTCTTTTCCA
>OMLC01091640.1:2500-22077 GCA_900302585.1 Regalecus glesne | reverse complement strand
CTTGTTCTCAAGTGAGGGGAGAATGGAGCATGAGTTGGACCGGAGAATTGGAGCTGCTGGAGCAGTATTGCGCTCCCTTTACCAAACCATTGTTACCAAGAGCGAGCTGAGCCAGAAGGCAAAGCTTTCAATCTACTGGTCAATGTTTGTGCCCACTCTCTCCTATGGCCATGAAAGCTGGGTCATGACTGAAAGAACAAGATCACGGATACAAGCAGCTGAGATGAGGTTTCTTAGGAGGGTGTCTGGTGTCTCCCTTAGAGATAGGGTGAGAAGCTCAGACATACGTGAGGGACTCGGAGTAGAGCCACTGGTCCTACAAATAGAAAGGAGCCAGTTGAGGTGGTTGGGGCATCTAGTAAGGATGCCACCTGATCACCTCCCAAAGGAGGTTTTTCAGGCACGTCCAGCTGGGAGAAGGCCACGGGGTAGACCAAGGACCAGATGGAGGGATTATATCTCCACACTGGCCTGGGAACGCTTTGAGATCCCCCAATCAGAGCTAGTAGATGTTGTAAGGGAAAGGAAAGCTTGGAGGTCCTGGCTGAAATCTGCTACCTCCACGACCCGACACAGGATAAGCGGTTGACGATGGATGGATGGATGGATGGATGGATGGATGTCGCTTTTGACAAAAGTGTCTGCTAAATGACACTGTAACATTACAACATTATTAGAAAGCTACCGTGAAGAGGCAGATAGGAAATAGAGGAGTGAGATCGCTGGGGGGATGACATGCAACAAAGATCACCAGCTGAAATTCAACCAGCTAGGACTGCAACCATATGCCAAGTGCTGTATCCATTCAGTTGTGGGGGCATCCCCCCTTCTTTTATTCCTGTTGACCGATCAAATGGATAACACCCTACACATTAAGGTGAAAAATCATACAAAGAATATCTTCAAGCAAAATACAGTTTGATATAGGTAAATCCCACTTCAGTGGCTATCAATTTCACTAAACTGCTTTTGTAGTTACAACAAACCAAGGATATCCTCAAATCATGAGAGCTGCTCATCAAAATTCAAATTGTCATGTCATCAATAGACCCCAGTTTCCTTCAGGGATGTATAACATGCCTATTTACATAGTCATCTACAATTTGTTAGAGTGCTCTGCTTTGTCCTTTGAGCTTCTAATGAACAAGGCTGTTCTCTACTCACCTGAAACACGAAGACCATGCCAGCAATCATGGAGTACATGTCGTATTTGCCTAGCTGCTTGCTGAGGGCAGAACTCATGGTAGCCAGGGCCTCCAAGTATTGCTTCAGGACCTTTTTGCCCATGTTGGTCAATATCTCAGAGGTATTACCCTCCAGGTACAACTTCATCCAAGCGCCATGGGACTTCTCTGCCATGCGGAAGAGCTCAAAGCTGGCCTCTGTGAATGGGTGAAATGGAGAAAATAAGAAGATAGTCAAGTGTCAAAACTTTGAATACTTTTATAAAATGTGTTAAGTGGAAGACAAAGTAAAAAAAATCCTTAAATACAAATTGATACACACATAATTCCTGACTTAGCTAAAAATGTGGGTGATAATGTATTTTGAAAACATATATGGGATTTTTAAATGTTATTGGCTGCCAAATCCAAGCAAATTCCATTCATGAAGGGAGCTGTATCTGCAGCATTTCATTCATTAAACATGTTGTGATTATCTTGCTTCACATTATCTGACACGGCTGCCCACTGGTTTTTTGAGTGACTGAATTATTGTGGTATAAAAATGTCAAAGTCACTTCTTGCTAGTGTGCCTCTGACTTTGTCAGACAGAAGGGATGGTAGACATTCTAGCACATTTAGGCACAACCTTGAATCATATACAATATGAATGGCTTGATCAGGTTTCATCTGTGTGATATAACAGAAATTTGTTAATGGTTCAAAAGACGTTTAAGGTCAATAACAAAAAAGCAGTACAATATGAAGATTAAAGAGGGATACAATACAAACAAGAGGAACTATGATAGAGAACAGAGGTTTCTCTCAACAGGAATGCTGTAAATGCGACAAAATACGTTCTCCTTTATAGAAGACTTTAAAAAAAATTGATCTTGAGTTTCATTGGAAATAAAAGAATACCGCTCAAAGGCTGTTTGAATACCAACTGGCCATAGTGAATCAAAACCAAAGATGTTGATTATCACTCTGGATGGACAATTACAATAGTGTGAAATTCTTAGGATCAGAGACTCCAATTTTTTTACTGAAGATAAAATAAAATATATAATAAGAAGTGATCATAATCTGTTGGGAGTTACAAGGAAAAATAAATAAAATAAAGATGGCAGCAGGGTAGTCTACAATAGAACTGGTGACCCTTCAACGGTGCATCCCCGCCTTTCACCCAATGGGAACTGAGATAGGCTCCAGTTCCCCCACATCCCAACTTCGGATAAGCGGTTCACGATGGAAGGAAGGATCTGTATTCTTTGTATCATTTACTTATAAGGATCTAAGGAAGACTAATGGCCATTAAATTGGCAAGTAATGGTGTCCATAAAACACATTTAAAAAAAGTCATGAGATCTTCTACAGAAACTTTAAACATTCAACAAAAGACGCAAATTATGATAGCAAATATCAACTATAATTATCCACAAACCAGCCATATCTGTGCTGTTAGTTTCAACTGATAATTAGTCAGCTATCTGACTTGGGTTTTTATCCATGCTAAATGCACACTAACATTATCGCCTTATCCCCATCAAGCAAGGGGATCCCTGCACCTACTTCTGTGCAGGTGCAGGGATTGAACCTGTAACCTTCTGATCGCCAGTCAACTACTCTACCCATTGAGCTATGCCACCCCCTCAAATGTAGGTCTACTAAAATGATTTCAGCCCATTATAACGGAAACTACATACCAAAATGAATGAAATTTATTATAGAAACACATTAACAGCGTATGAGGTAATGCAATACTAGAAGATGGGGTCACACTGTCTGTGACTGTATGCAAGAATGTAACAGACTGAATGAGTAATTGAAATACAAAATAAAAGAACAAAAAGGAAATTTGTGACACCCATGATGAACAGAGAATTGCATTTAATTTTGATTCATAGAAATTTTAAAACGTAAACCACAGGTGGATTATAGAAGATTATATGGATTATATTTACACCGCTGTTGGAAAAATATCCGAAAACTCCCTTTCCTCAGTTAAATATTTTAACCACAAAAAACAATAAACAAAAAAACCAGACCTAGCTCACATAGAGGGAACTGGGGATGACTTTCAGATGAATGTTGAAACGTACTCCTGTTTTGTTTTAAACCTATATACACATGACCTGATGCTACTATTTTGACTTTATTGACTACCTGAATTGTTGAGCTTAAAAAAATGTTTTACTAACTTACACAGTATGCTTCGACTAGTAAACAAGAAAATTATAAAGGTTGATGTTTAGAACCAAAAATCCCAAAACCTCTCCTTTGTTGAAAACAAATTCTTGCTTTGAAAGTCTTTTGTATGGATAAAATTGCTAAATAAATTCTACCAAAAATGCTGGGATGCCACTAACAAGTTGCTGTGGAACATAAGGATGACTGACTTTGTTCTATTTGCAGTGCACTGTTTTTAAGTTAAATAGCTATATCTTTGTACTCGTTCAACCTTTTTATCCCTGTCGTTAAGCTGAGTGAACACCAACAACTGGTGCTGGGATTCAGACCAGCTCCACATTAGTAACTCTCATTGCCCAGACTGGATAAAATATATGGTAATTAGGTTTCAGAGAGGCTCTATAACTTGCTATGGGCATCATTAGTCTATGGCAGTGCAACCAGAGAAATCTAAATCCTACCTTTCTCATACTTGGCTATGCTGTCTTTGAGTAGGCAGCTGAGCTGATGGCCATTGAGGTGCAGGAGGCGCAGCTGGTCTCTGAGTGAAGTCTCCTCCAAGACAGCTGAGATGACCCTGCCCACACTGTTCTGGGAGATCGGCAGGCCAAGTCCCAGGGCTAATGTCGGTGTCAGGTCCACCTGCTCAACCACTCCAGGTTTCTCCATCCCCACTACATGAATGCATTAGACAAGAATGCACAATTACACAGACCACCTCTCAATAAATGGGGAGTAAATAAAAAAATGAATAATACATTTCCATTAAAATTACAATTCTAATGATCTAATTAATTTTATTTGGCTGAATTCAAAACTTCAATCTTTAGGATTTACAACCAAATACTAATAGTGTTTTGTATAGTATGTATAGTGTATAAATTAGTGACAACAAGTAATCCTTGAAAAAATAAGTCATGGCCACTTTGTATCTGCTTGTTTTAATAATAATGATAATAATGATGACGATGATGATGATAATAATAATAATAATAATAATAATAATAATAATAATAGTAATCTTTCCCTTATCACTCCCACAAGATGAAATGTGCAATTATCTGCATTTAACCCCATCCTTCTGTATAGGAGTAGTGAGCAGCCATCATTTGGAACTTGGGGAGCAGTTAGGGGTTCAGTGTCTTGCTCAAGGACTTCTCGAAATGCTTTCTGTAAGACTGGGGATCAAACCTACAACCTTACGATCACCAGATGACCGACTCACTAAGCTATGCCACCTCTAGCATGAGAAAAAGAGAGTATAACGCATAAAGCATGAGTGATTAAAGTGCTTTGTGCTAAACCTTTTATTTATACGTATGTGCATAGGTGTATATGGAGGTGGCAGGGTCAATTATAATGACTCAAATGGAACAGAAACGAAAAATGTGAAGTCAAATAACACAGAATAGATGCCAACCAATTTGCTTGTATTTTCTTTTACCCAAAGGAATAACAGCAGTACTGTTATGCTGGTTGGTTCAATAGATAAATCAATTACATTTTATAGAAATGTCTGCAGAGCTTGAGTGTGGGCCTTCATAGTTGCTGTTTTATTTCTGTTGTTGATGTTGGGACAGAACATTCTTTTACGATCTCATTAAAAGCACTAAAAGCTACTTTTAAAACCATAATAACAAATTGTAATCTATGGAAAATATATGTCTGAGTTATGTCTACCTACCTTTTAGATTATGATTTACTTCTGATAGTTTTTGATACTTTTGATACTAAGGTTCAGATCACAACACATGTTTACGCTCTCTTTTATGAGTGTCACCTGGTTAGAGGTGTTGTATGACACATCAGTCAGTGAGGAAAGTCTGTTGAGATCACTCAGTTGTAAAATCTCTAAGTGAAAGGCATTAGTTAGGAGTTACATGACATGACATTACAGGCATTTGGCAGATGCTCTTATCTAGAGCGACGTACAACACGTGCATAGGGTCAAGGTATAAAGGATACTAGAAGCTAAATAACAATCCTAGTGCCATCACAAGACTCCGACGCAATATCAACTAAGACAGTCCAACCAAAATAAACTAACAAGATTGCATGTGCCTAAGCCAAGTACACCAAGAAGAAGAAAAGGAGTTGGAGCAGACAGTTGGCTGACCTTTCCTCCTGAACGCAGGGCTGATTAGTACCAGAGGGGTATTAATCTCTGGCTCGGATGAGCCTCCATGGCTGCCCGTCTCAGACATGCCGTGGTCTCCACACAGCACCAGCAAGTATGGCAGGGACCCCTCTGCCTCCTGAGAGGAGAAAACAGCAGGACCGGGGATTGATCCTGTATCCTTCTGATTGCCAGACGACTGCTCTACCCACTCAGCTATGCTGCCCCTTGGATGCAATCTAGATCAAACCCTGGTCAAGAATAGAACGAAAAAGTACCTTGGAGATAAGGGCACCATGAATTTTTTTCAGGATGTCATCCATCTCCAGCAACTTGGGCTGTACAAGGGAACTGCGGGGTCCACTTATATGGCCAATGTGGTCAAGGCCCAGATAGTGGAGGATCAGAATGTCCCAGTCATCTCTCTTAAGTGTGCTGTCTAGGTGGCGGGTCACATTGTTGTCAACCTAAACATCAGGATAGAGGAAATGGTTACAAACAGCAACTCCTTCAATTAAGTCAGTCGAAGTACCCATGAACAAAATAACCTGATATAACATCCTTAACACCTACACCAACAAAACAAGCCAGACAGCTCAGATGTGTCCTTAAAGACAGATTCTAATTTGTCATTTGTGATCCTACTATGAACTTTGAATCCGGTGAACTTTAAAGAACATTCATAAAGCTGAACTAAAGCAATTCAAACTATAAAGCTGACCAAGCACTTTTCCCCAATACATTGATCTGAGGTTATCAAAAGGAACAATATTTTTCAACCTTTTTTTCTATATTGGCAATTTCTAAATCAGTGTTACATGTCAACCATCACTTATCTTAATCATTTATTTTTCATATATGTTAATTAATTAATTATAGAGTCCCCAATTCTTAGAAATCTTACCTCAGTGTAATCAGATACAAAGAAGGAGGTGGTCCCATCATACTCCATAAAATGTTTGGGGAAGAGGCGCACCCAGGTGTCATCTCCATAGAAAACCATCCTCTTCCCCGCTGTCTTGGCCTGCCAAATGAAGTTGTCTTCCAGCAGTGCAGGAGAGTTTAGGTTCATTACCACATCAATGAAGCCTGGAATACTGCCAGTGGTAAGAGCCTGGAGATGAACATGTTGTTGTTATTCTTCATGAATAACTGTCTTCAAACCATTTTCTGTAACCCTATCATGAATTCATATCATGGACGTACATTTTTTGGGGTCTCACAAAACAAAATGGAAATGTATGTAATATATATCATGAATACATTACAGGCCAGCCACTGAGGATGCACATGCCAGTGCATTCTTAGTGCCAGGACAGAAGATGTGTGCAGAACTGTAGCAGCTAGAGAGGTATAAAGTTGATCAGCAAATGCATAAAGATATGGGAAAGCGTGTGTTAAGAAGAGAGGTGATGATTAGTGAATCACAGTATGGTTTCATGTCATGAAAGAGTATTACAGATGGGATTTTTGCTTTGAGAATGTTGATGAAGAAGTTTTTTTGCAAAAACCTTCATTGGGCATGTAGGCTTTTACATACGTGGAATTTGACTGGTTTCATGACCCAAATGTACTTCATGTATAATGACAACAGAACAATCTTCAGCAAGGCAGGACATTGTTACAACATTGTTAAACATGATGTTCAGTACCGCCTTCACAGGTTGGTCAATTTTCCAACACCTACATCCATCCACCCATTGTCAACCGCTTATCCGAAATCGGGTCGCGGGGGAACTGGAGCCTATCTCCGTTCTCATTGGGCGAGAGGCGGGGTACACCCTGTATAGGTCACCAGTCTATCACAGGGCAGAGCAGTTAGGGGAACAGTGTCTTGCTCAAGGACACCTCGACACGCTTCTCTGCAGGACCGGGGATCGAACCTGCAACCTTCCGATTGCCAGACAACCTCTCTACCCACTGAGCCATGCCGCCCCTATTATATATACATACATACATACATAAATTATTATTATTTCTTATTATTGTTAAATCTTCCCTTACCCGTCGTGTGGATGGAGTGTGAAGACTGGTACAACCCACTGTAGGAGCAGTGTTCCCTGTTCACCACTTTCTCCTCATCCTGCTTCAGGATCAGTTTTGCCAGATCAGAAGGAATCTTTAAAGAAAAAGTTGCAGGAATATAAAAACAGTTCAAGACGTGTAAGGTTATAGATCAGTGTTGTTGAAATAAAGGAACACGGGGTCAGTAAAGGACAAGATAGGATTAGATGAGATCACTGCATTGAAAAAGTAACAACTCGGAGCTGTTGCGTGAGCACAGATCTTACTTAATCTTTCCCTAAGACATTTTGATCATCCTGAGCCTTCGCTAGCTATGTTGGGATGTGTGCGTCTCTCTTCTTAGTTAAAGGTGATCAGGTGACTCATTGTGCAGACAGACAGCCTGTGTGGATTGACTGCAGTAAAACATTCATTCAACTCAACTTGGCTGACCCACCTTGGTGTGATGCTCCTCTTGCATTTGTGGACATCTCCGGTGGTCTTCCCCAGCACACGTTGACCGAGTCCTTCCCACCCATCCTAACAGACAGGAGCCATCCAAACGCCATAGTTCAGGGAAGGTTCAAGCAGGCGAACATCACAGAACAAGGAGTCGAAACAAGCATGTTTGGTTTCCCTGATGCACAGTCACACAGCTGTATAGTTTATAAGGGTGGGGACGCTGCAGTTAGCTCAGAGTGTAGAGGTCCCCTGTATGAGTGATGAGATGTTTCTACTCGGTAAGACTTCCCGTCCACATGAACTGATTCACCTATCTGGGAGTTCCATACCCGGATTATTCACCATGCACAGGACAAGTCATTTTCCCCGATAGAACATTGACCGTCCTCAGAAGGGGCATACCAAGCACTGTGGTGGAGGTAGGACGGGGACAGGCCGCCGTCACTGTCTGCAGGTCTGTATTCAGCTTCGCCGTGCAGGCAGCGGGTAACCTGGGCGATGTGATGATGTCATTGGTGGACTTGCTCTGAGGGAAGGTGGCAGCTGAGTCTGGACCAGAGGAGAGAGGGGACTGATGGATGAGTCACACCAGCCGTATGCATGAGGGTTGGTGGACAGCTGTGTAATAATATAATGGTTAAGTTACAATTCCCAGTATGACCAGTACGACATACCGTGTTGTTTGTATATTGGAGGCCTCCTGTACATGTTGATGCTCTGATCTGCAGAAAGACACAGAGAGGCAGTGTAGGAGTCATAGATGTGCAAACAGCTGTTAGAATTACAGACATCTTAACGGTACCTATCCCGCATCACTTCCTGTGTGACTGTTATAATAATCATAATCATAATCTCCTTTATAGGGACGGCACATATTAATTATTATTTACAATATAAATATCCCAGATTTAGCCACCAGGCTAATTTTCCTCCGTTGTCTCAAGTAATTAGCCGTTCCTATGTCTTGCTCAAGGACACTTACACACACTTTCTGCAGGAACCGGGAATCAAACCATCAATCTTCTAATTAGCTTACAACTGCCCATCCACCTGAGCCATGCCCATCCAATCTATCATTCCCCCCATCTATCCTGCATCCAGCTCACATCCATCATTTCTGTTCTATCCTCCAACCTAACCCTGGTGTGCATCCTGCACCCCGCCCCCGCCCCCATTCTATCCCATCCTAGCTCTTCAGCTTCTGATCTGGGAGCCTTTACACCTGGAGCAGCGCGTAGATGTGATGAAGTACCCGGTAGACTAGAACACTAGCAGCATTGGTGGTACCTGAGGACCTGAATGAGAACCACTGACTTTGACAACAGACTTTGACACTGAAAAAACTGGTGAGTAGAACATGGTGGTCTGCAGACTAATGGCAGAGAGAAGGATGTCAGCATTGCTCATGAAAGGAGGTGCAGGAGAGGTGGGAGGTGGATAAAGTGAGGAGTGGTCTTACCTTCGGTGTGGGGGAGGATGTGGTGGCTAAAAGGAGGAGTGGAGGGGCTGGCATTGCTCCCAGACAGTAAAAAGGAAAAGGGCGTCATACCTGTCAATCACCCGCAGGTTTAGGAGGAAGAGGAGGAGGAAAAGAGGGAGGAGTGGTCAGAGGGCGAGGTGCAGGGAGAAGTGATAAGGTGGAGGTGGTGACGGTGGAAGTTGCGGAGATGAGCATAAGTAAAACAAGATGGGGAAAAAGAGAGGGATTGAGAGAAGGTGAACAGAGCATCATCACTGCTTCTCAAGAAGACCAGCAGAATCTGTATGTACAAATAGATTTAATCATTAAAATATGTTGCCTTATTTTCATCTTTTATTTCACTTAGTACACCGAGTGTAGAGTAGAAAAGAACAAAATAGAATGGAAAATAAGAGAATAAAAAAGAACAGAATAGAATAGTAAATAACAGAAAAAAATAGAATGCAACAGAAAAGAACAAAATTGATAGGAAAAGGACAGGATAGAATAGAAAAGAGCATAATAGAAAAGAGCAGAATAGAATAGAACAAAATACAAATGTTGAAGCATGAGACTTCTAAGCATGAAAATGGGAGGTTGAAGCCTGAATCCTCTTTTTTGATATCCCATTTTCTGTTGTATTGTTTTTTTGACCACCTCCCATGGTAGAACGGGTTAAATCCCGTGGCACTCCCTCACCTGGTCGGTGGAAGTGCTGCGGTGATGACATGTTGGGGTTGTAGCTGTGGCGGCGGTATATGGCAGGAGACGACTCAGAGCCCTGGCTCCTGGATCTTTGCATCAGGTGCTTGCTGGTGTCATTCTGCACCTTGTGATGAGAAGAGACAATGTGATGAGAGGAGCTGAGCGTTATGCTGGAGCTGTTTGTGCTATAACACAACATGGCCTCCATGCTAAGGGTGAGGTGGGCTATAGGAGGGTGCAGTACACTCACCACTATGCAATGGTCAGAAGAGTTCCCTGCTGACTACAATGGAAAGACAGACACCGAAATGGGTTAAAATGTCCTGTGGATCCATGTCATTGTGAATCAGTCCTCATAGTGAAGTCAAGCAGGAGAGAATGAGGAAGAGGAGCGTGAGGAAGAGGAGCGTGAGGAAGAGGAGGTTAAGGAGAAGAGGGATACTGCAAAGACGTCAAGACTGAGACAACATTTAGAACATTCTATTAAATACCATTAATGATGTGAATCTTCTTAACCAATGACATCCATCTATCCATCATCAACCACTTATCCACAGGAGGGAGGCGGAGTCGTGCTGGAGCCTATTCCAGCACTCGTTGGGCAAAAGTCAAAGAAACACCCTGGATAGGTCACCAGTCCCCCAGTCTACCTCCTGAGATATGTCGTTTCATTTAGCAGCGTCATATTTCCGTTCATACATGACCATGTTCTCTTATGGGGACGGCATAGCTCAGTGGGTAGAGCGGTCGTCTGGCAATTGGAAGATTGGAGGTTCGATCCCTGGTCCTGCAGAAAGCATGTCAAGGTGTCCTTGAACAAGACGATCTGAGACCTGAACAAACTTGACCCATCAACTTCCTATAATTAAATGTCTGCCCTACCTCCTGAGCTATGCTGCCCTCACGTAGCTGATATATGCTACATAACTGATCCTGTGCATGTTATATACGGACACCTGTTAGCGGCTCTGCTTTGCAGGAGAGATTCGGACCTTGGTGTGGTTCCACCTGCACAGGTACAGGGTAAACTAAAATGAATGATGGGATGGAATATGACGGATTTGTGCATTGGGCTAAAATCAGACATGCAGACCGACAAAGCCAGACAACACACATATCCCACAACATCGACAAACAAGCACACAGCCAACCAGAGCAGGTCATCAGTGTTTCAGAGGAGCAGGGCTGGCCGTTTACCTCTGAGGGGCCTTGCCTATCCTGTCTGTCCGCTCTGCTGTCCGACATGGAGGAGACGTCGCTGGCACGCCCATATGATATCAAGTCAGGACGCTCTATGTCAAATATAGCCTTGACTCTGGGAATGGCGGCTAACGCTCGGTAGTCAATGATCTCATTGTCTACTTTAGCCTGAAGCCAAGGAGGGGGAAAGGGAGAAATGGGGAGGGAGGGAGGGATGGGGATGAGACTGGAGGTTAGGGCATGTTGAAGGGTCAAAGGTCATTCATCATATCCCGACAGGAAAGGAGCTAAACATTTACATCCACAGGCCCACCTTGGTCGGAATGTAAGGTTGAAGACGTGGTCTTCAAGCAGGACTCTAAAATAGATGAATGTGGCGATGCAAAACGACATCGACAAATGGGAACAAGCTTCATTTTGGCACGTTCAAGGTGGGTCAGTGGTGGTAAAGTTTATCTCCTGTCGTTGGACAAAGGCACTCATGGCTTATAAAGGGACAGATGAGGATATGAAGGAGGAAACAAAAGGACACCGGGTTGACTGGGAACACTGGGAGCACTGGTAACACTGGGACCATCAAACTCAATCTGAATCTCTGGCACATTCAAATTGATTGTGGAAGCGCACCAAAAACCTACAGTTCAATATGTGGTTGATCTCCATCGATCCACTGGAGCAGAAAACCTAAACTACCACACGATGCCAGTCTGTGGACTGGGAGAGAGGAGACGGCTCTGGTTTTACTAGTTTTATTCCAGCACTCTTTTCTTGTTTTGTACGGGGTGTTTCCCGATTCAGCGTTCAACCACAATATTGAAATGTTTCATTTGCCCACTTCAGCACAGTGGAAACTAGTGCTCTAAGCTCTGAGCAAGTTTAGGTAAAAATGTCCCAAAAAAGTTTTTTTTAACGTTTTTTAAAGTATATTTTTACAATTTTGCTCCTATAAGTTATTCTACACCTAGGTGGGGAATGTCTTGACTGAGGGGCATTGTCTCGGCGGGACCCTCCTGTTTAAAACAAACAAATAAAGAGCCAATAAGCAAACAGAGAATGGTGTTGCCATGGAAGACTCTGAGCAGCTTGCACCACAGCAGTAAAATTGACACAACCTGTTAAGGCATATGCTACAGAACATGCTATGACACATGTCGCGGCACATATAATAACAGCACATGTTGCAGAACATGCTATGGCACATGTCGCGGCACATATAATAACAGCACATGTTGCAGAACATGCTATGGCACGTGCATCAGTCCGTCCCTTTCAAATAATCCACTTTACTGGATTCTCTGTACATGTACTCTATTTATTACTGTAGCTGACACATCACAGACTAGACACTGGCTCTTCGAAGCCATACAGATAGATTAACACCGATCTGAACTATCTGTCCATAAATCTAGACGTCACCTAGTTTTTACTGTATGACGTCACTCAGTACAGCCAGGTCCAGGCTTTTCCCCGACATCAACCAAGGTCCATGTCTCTGGCCTAAGGGACTCCTATTGAAACTTAACCTTTCTCAAAATCCCCTTTGTGTTGTATGAACCAGTGCATCCACAATAGCATCTTTCTATTCACCCAGACAATAGAAATAGCAGATGGGGACACTGATTCTGGGAAACAAAGGAAAGAAGGGACACGTCTGAATCCAGAAGCTGTAGATCAGTAAAATTCCTCTAGCACGTCTGAGCATCCTTTACAAATGCTTCTTCTTTCTCCTGATGCCGCCCCTTCCTTTAACTGAACCCAGCCCACTAACTCAAATGCATTGCTTGCCCATGGTTCTTTTCAAAGGTCGCTCTTACAAAAGTCTCAAAAAGTGTCCACAAACAGCCACAGTACTTACATAGATGGTGCTGCTGGGTGAGGCTGGATTACTCAAACCTGGCCTGGAGCAGAGGCTCTCTGTGGAGGACCTCGTGAGCTGAAAGCAGAACAGTGATGAGAAACATTTTCCTGAAACTGATATTTGGCACTCATTTTAGTTTTGAATTAAACCCATTTGACTGGTAAGTTACTCGGACATCTCTGCACAGTCGATGGCTTCGTGTCTCTGCTGTGTGGTGTGATTGTATGAATGTGAATCAGAGTGTTGCTGTTAGAGAGCATATGTGCTCACAGTCACTACAAATACAAAATAACAAAGAGGGATGGGAGCCCTCACCTCATGTCTCTCCTCTGTCCGGCTGCTGGTCTTGCAGTTTGGATGCCACATTGTCGAGCCTGGGGCAGGGGGAAGAGAACCTTTAGTACAACACAACCCATAATGATATCTCTTCTTCTCCATCTCTTCTTCCTCTGAGACCGAAATCTGCATCTCTTAATTCATACTTTACTACTACAAGTCTTTTAAAAGTACATTTGAATCAAATGATAGTCAAGATGAGAGGTCCATTTTTATGGCCCTCCCATCATCATCATCATCATCATCATCATCACAACCATCATCATCATCATCATCACCATCCCTATCATCATCATCATCATCATCATCATCATCACCATCCCTATCATCATCATCACCATCCCCTATCATCATCATCATCATCACCATCATCATCATATTGAAATCATTGTGAGTCTCCTCAGACCTACATGGACATTATCACAGACATGAATGGGACATTCTGAAACAAGCCCACGTTGGTCATTTAAGAAGTGAAGTGAGTCTTTTAAACATCTCTCACCCACCTTGCAGGTACATCTCCTCCCCCTCGGTGAACATCCGGTCACATTTGCTACATCGTGCACAGCTTGGATGATAGTGTTTGTCGCCTGCCTGCAGAAAGAGAATCTGAATCAGATGATGGACATGCGTACAATTCACCACGAGTCACGCCCACTGGGAATCAAACCATTAACCCTGGCTGGCTCTACTGGCATGCTCCCTGTCTAAAGCTGAAGGACTGTGTGTGTGTGTTGGTGTGGATGGTAGTCTGCTTTTCTGTGGCCGGGTCCTGTTTTTAAACATCTAATCTCATATGGTACCATGTATTGGGTTGTCTGAGTTGGTTTTGTGTTATGCAGACGAGCATTCTGCCAGAATTAAGATCTAGTTTTATTCTATAAGCGCTGGTTTAGTGAATTCTCACTGGTTCATTTATTCTATTATTTTAGTATTATTCACTTATTATTACTTATCCTCACTGGTTCAGACAGCGCCACTTGTGGACTGGTTTCAGGTCAGTCATGACACTAAGAGGAGCTCTGGTCATAGTTTCTCACCTCGAGGACTTTTCCAGTGATGAACTTCAAGCACATGTCACACTGGATCCCAAACTGGAGCTGGTAGTCCCTCTCACAGTACGGAACGCTGTCTCTGGAGGAGGATGGGAGCAAAATAACAACTATTAGACTACTACATACCGGCCTACTACCCTCTCAACCCCAACCAGAGTACACACACACAGACAAAGGTAAATGAAGAGGGCTGTTAGACACACTGAGAGAGAGAAGGAAAGAAGAGAGATGGATAGACAGACAGATGGAGAGGAAGAGGAGAGCTTACAAAAGGAGAGACACTCACTTGCTGATGTATTCTCCACTCAGAACTTTACTGCAGGTTTTGCACTTGAAGCAACCAAGGTGCCAACGTCCATCCAGGGCCAACAGGGCCTGGCCATTAATGATCTCCCTATCACAGCCCCTACATTCTGGAACCAGACACACACACACAGAACACAGGACACGTGGGTTCTGATTTCTCACCAGTAGATGGCACTAACACGTGGACCTGAATTTGCCTGTTTCCGGTTTTTGACTTAATTTTACTGAAATACTCACATCTTAATCCCCTTTAAACACTGATTGGTATAAGTAAGTAAGCAGAAAGTGTGCTGAAGTGTCCTTGAGCAAGAGACTGAACCCTAATTGGTCCAGCCCTGAGACGGAATGGTGACCTGTCCAGGGTGGATCTTTGCCATTCACCCAATGAGTGCTGGGATAGGCTCCAGCATGACCCCGTGACCCAACTATGGATAAGTGGTTGACGATGGATGGATGGATGGATGTGTTAGTATTTCACTCAACATGTGCACAGACATTTTGAGGGGCTGTAGCTCTAACCAGGAAAAAGGGCACCGCTCCACGGGGGCCTGAATCCGTGACGACATTACTCTCCATCGCCCAAGTGAGTAACATCACCACGAATGATTTAGGAAACACAGATTCATGTATCGAGGGGCAGCTCACCCAAAGAGGATAAATGGGCTGCTGTCGTGGCATCAAATAGCCTGTACATGTCCACATCCTTGGTGCCAACATTAATGAGCTAGTAAATAATGAAGAACTATCTCAACACCTATAAAACAAAATCAAACTGCAGTAGTGACCTACAGGGGCTCCAAAACCAGAGGTATTAACCTTCCGTCTGCCATCGTCTCATGTGTCCCCTCTTTGTGGAGCCGTATGACAAAGAGCCCATTGAGACCATGAGGGCGTCCTCCTCTGTGTCTTTGTATAGAAGCATGCATTACTGTGTGCATCTGTGGTGTGGGTGCATATCAGTGTCGGTCTCTCTGGCAGACCCTGTCATCTGCCCCATCCTGAGCTCGCATGCCTCATGTACAGTGATCTGAGTCACGACTGTGCAGGAAAACTGCTGAACAAACTCGACCCATCCTCAGAGGCTTTTCACTCACTGCTGGAGCTGCCAGTGTCCTTTGGCATGGGTGGTGTTGGCAGGACGCAGCGCTGGCACAGACTGTCTTTCCCGCTGAAGGTGACGCGGTCCCCCGTGGGAAATGGTCGCCTGGGAAACAGACAGACAGGGGGACAGACAGACAGACAGGGAGACAGACAGACAGATAGACAGGGAGACAGACCAGAATCAGACCACAGTCTTACATCACATAGAAAACTGCCCGTTCTTTGAGTAGATTTTGGTCCTCTCACTTGCAGTGGGTGCAGACGAAGCAGGCTGGGTGGTAGGCCTTCCCCAGAGCCGTGACCACTTCCCCCTCCACAAACTCCCCACAGGTGTGGCAGCGTGTCCCGTGGAGCCGCTGGTAGTCCACCGTGCAGAGGTGATCGCCATTTTTCACGAAAAACCCGGCCTGAGCGAGGTCACAGCCACACACTAGGACACAAGACGGACACAGGACCACACGGGGGAGAAGGAGAAAGAGAGACACATGCATCCAGTTAAACGTCATGTAGGATTATGCCTGGTTTCAACATAGCCCCTCCAGCAGATACGGTCTGCATAAGGAGGACTCTGATTCTGAACATGGGTTCTCTCTGTCTCTGTGCAGGCGTGCATAGGAAACAGATGACGGCTCACCACGTGAGCTGAGGGTGTTCACAGTCAGATGAGACGTCACATCAGACGTGCACACGGGTCTTTATGTGTGTGCTTGTGTGAGGCGTCTTCAGGGAGGGAGACGGAAAGATGCTGGTCCAGTCAGAGTCAGCCATGGTTTTATTTCCCCCCATTCTGACCTTTTCCTCAGTCTGCTGGACGTTCAGGATGGCCAACACTGGGAGTGGTGCAGGGACCACTCGGTGGATGAAAGAGGATCTCGGGTCGTGATGAAGGCTCCTCCACTGTTCTTCACTAATCCACTCTGACGTCCCTCCCGTGTTTCTCCGTCTCATTACGTGTTAATTGTGTTTACTGCATGGAGAGAACAAAAACGTGTGTTCGGAGCAAAGACGCTTGAAATTATTCCACAAAGGCAGGATTTGCTCCGCTCCAGTGGGCCAGGCAGCTGATGGGAGGTGGAGTCTGGGGTTCGACGTCAAAGGGACGGAAATGCAAACAGAACTTCTGGACTTCTTCAGGTGTTATTTAACAACAGCTGGGTGAGTGAGGAGCAGCATGGTGACGTAGTGGTCAGCACTGTTGTCTCACAGCAAGAAGGTTCCGGGTTTGAATCTCCTCCCAGGCCCTTTCTGTGGGGAGTTCTCCACACGTCTGTGTGGGATTCCTCCCACCATCAAAAAGACCGGCATGTTAGGGTTAATACTCCTGCCTGTGCCCCCGAGCAGGGCAATAGGCAGAACACATCTCTCGTATTTCAGTGTGACACAGAGCTGGCAGGGGTCAGTCCACCATCGAGCAAATCTGCAGATTTGGAGGCAGGTTGTCATGAAGGACACCGATGACTTAGCAAAACTGCTAATGACCCCTTTATTTCCTGACCAGCACTTAATCCCCACCTCCTGCTCCTTCATCTGTCTAAATCAGCCAATCAGACAGCTTCCTGGTCCTGGTTCCTTCACACACAATGCTTAGAGAGTGTTCCTGATGGATTTTTGTTCAAATACAATGCAGTAGTATGTCTATCCATCCATCCATCCATCCATCTATCCATCCATCATCAACAGCTTATCTGAAGTCAGGTCACGGGGTCATGGTGGAGCGTATCCCAGCGCTCATTTGACAAAAGACAGGGAAGCACCCTGGACAGCTCCCCCCGTCCATCACAGGGCCTGGGCAGTTAGGGGTTAAGTGTTGAGGTGTCTCAAGGAAGTCTGCTCGTGCATCTTAAATGTCTCTCTCTCTCTCTCTCTCTCTCACACCCCCCCACCACCACACACACACACACACACACTAGTGATTCTCACCCTTGCAGGTGAAGCACTTGATGTGGAAGTGTCTGGTCTGGACTCGCAGCACCTCTCCCTTGCAGGGTTCCCCACATCGGTGACACTGGATGGGCAGCCTCTGAGCCGGGGGGAAGGTGGGCTGCGGGCTGTAAGTGTGGGCCACTGGAGGACAAACAAGACAGAGTGAGCCTGTCTTACCTTCACAAAGATAGAAAGTCAACCTGTCTGTCTATCCGACTGTCTTACTGCTAACCTATCAATCTGACTGACTGTGGATTTGTCTGACTGTCTGTTCTTTAGCCTGTGGCACCTGCTGTCTCGGTCCCTCTGTCCTGTTCTTCTGATCTCCTGTCTGTCTCTCTGGCTGACCTTCTGCCTGTCTAACCAGCGGTCTGACTGCTCGGTAGTTGACCCAGTTTGAGGTGTCCGACCTCTGTGGAGGTGTGAGTGTGGGGGAGGTAAGTGTACCTCTTTCATTGTCTCTGTCATAAATGTCTGGTGAACACCGGATGCCTCTGCAATCTAATGAACCACTTGATTGTCCCTGGACATGATAAGGACAGGACAGGAAGGAATGTGGACCCTTAAGAAGCTCCGCCCCGTCCAGCATGGCCGACACACACACATGATGACAACCCTCACTATTATCATGGAAAGTCTGCCTCGTATTCTTCCTCTTTTCCACGTCTAACTCCACCTCATCCATCGTGGACTGGTAGAGGTAACAACTGCTCCTACTCACCTCCACGTAAAGATGCACAAATCAAGCGCTCATCAAGATCCTCAGCTTATTATTGCCTGTAAATCGGATCACTGTTTGGGTAACGATGTGAGACGTCCACCCATAACAACACAGAGCTAGAAGAGTGAACAACAGTCAGTCATTAACACTGATGCCTCACAGCAGGAGGGTCCTGGGGTCGAATTCCGCCCCAGCTCCTTTCTGTGTGGAGTTTGCATGTTCTCCTCATGTCTGTGTGGGGTTCCTCTCACCATCAGAAACACATGCATGTTAGGGTTAATACTCCTGCCTATGCCCCTGAGCAAGGCAGTAAGAAAAAGAACAGGAGTGAGTCCCGGGTACTGCAGCTGCTCACTGCTCCTCTACAACAGGATGGGTTTGATGCAGAGGACATATTTCACTGTACACATGTACAATGGCACATGAATAAAGCTTCTTGTTCTTCTACTTCAAACAACTCTCATGAAAAATGATTGGCATGTGGCCACTTGTCTGAGCTGCCAATCAAGAGCTTTGTTACCACGGTGATGATTATACGGCAACACAGCAGACTGAGAGGGCCGGCATTCCTCAACGCTAAGATAAAGTGAAACGGGACTGACAGTCAGTGTGAAGGATGCTTTGACATTTGGTTGGATGCTGGAATACAGCCAGCCGGACCAGAACCAGAAACCCATGCACACACCAAGTTCCATGTCAGGAGAAGAAGAATTTGCTTAATTTGTAATTATGCAAACATCAAAATGTACTCTCTGCATTTAACCCATCCTAGTGTATAGGAGCAGTGAGGAGCTGCAGTTAGGGGGTCAGTGTCTTGCTCGAGGACCCTTCAGCAGAGGTTTCTGCAGAGATTGGGGATCGAACCACCGAACATCCGATTACTAGATGAATCCTGAGACATCAGAACGGACCATCAGTAGAGAGAGACAGTAAAGGCAGTAGAGAGGGAGGGGATGACAGCTAGCTAAGGGCCTGGGC
>OMLC01091637.1:0-17241 GCA_900302585.1 Regalecus glesne | reverse complement strand
CTTGGACACAAAAATATTCATGTAAATACATTTAGCACATAGAGATACATGCAAACATGCTTACACTTCCACACAAACACATGTAGATGCAATTGCAACACTGCCAAAGTGGAGGCACCCAAAACTAAAAAGCCAAGTAGACAAGGCATGATGTATTTCTGACCACTTTTCCACACAATGTTGACACTAACAAAAGCTACTTGTCTATCTTTCCTTCTCCTGTTCCTTTAATTTTCCATTGATCCTCGGTCCTCCCTCTTTTTCAATGACTTATGTTCAGATGAAACATTTTACCTTTCTGTATCGGCAGGATTCTAATCTCACTGGAACCTGATAGGAAACTGACATGTGCTGACATTTTTGTGTTAATAATTGAGCAGCATTTTGAGTGTTTAGAGATGATGACATGATATATTTTGGATTCACCATGCTTTGGTTTTAAGATAAGATAAGATAAGATAAGATAAGATAAGATAAGATAAGATAAGATAAGATAAGATAAGATAAGATAAGATAAGATAAGATAAGATAAGATAAGATAAGATAAGATATTCCTTTCTTAGTCCCACATGGGGATTTTCGCAGTTATGGCAGCAAAATGGAAAGCAGGACAGAGGTAGGGAAAAACAACAGCAACAACAGCAAAAAACACTGAAATGCGTTTGTAATTGAATCCATTGCTATTTAAATGAAGAACATTGCTTTACTCCAGCTATACCCATATGCTATAAGTTTTGGATCTTATCTGTTTACCATTCACTATAAACACCTCACGCCACCTGGGTGCCTCTAAGCACACTTTTTCCTCAGCGCTAGCAGTATCTCAAAGGCTGAACACGAGGGACGTTGCAGGAGTGCTGGTATGTCTGTAGAGGAATGCAGGAGCTAAAAAAAAAAGACAGGTGGAAAGTAGGAGAGAGGGTAGTTATACTCTGTTGCCTTGTTCCCACCACGAGACCAAGAAGGCCATTACTATCTTTATTTACAGCCCAGTTTTTAGAGGACAGTCGGACACAACTCAGCTTGTTCTTACTATGAACAAGGGCTTTACAGAGAGACTGGACTATCTCAACGGTCCAATCTCTGCTTCAGCACCAATAAGGTCTTCTCAAAGCTCCTTTATCATTCTGGTTTCTGAAGTTTCTGGAGGGAAAAAAAAGCCTCATAGCTTGCAGAGATTTGCCAATGGGGTTAGCCTGTACTTTGCCATTTGCCATCTGTTTTCTTCCAAATGCAGCAAAAAAAAGTTGGCTACTGTAGTAAGAGATGCATGATCTAAATTGGACAGCAAAATATTGGCTTTTTTAAAGTTTAAATATTTAAGTACTCAGGCTTCCTCTTAAAAAGCTTTATTGAGTAAAAACACAATATGACACAGGGCATCATGATGCGGCCCAAGAGCTGTTTTTTTATGTTTTCAATGCAGAGACAAATAGATATCAACTAGGTTTCTACTATTACATGATTCCCACAAGAATACCAAATTAGGTTAAATTACCACCATCACCACTCAGCTATTTCATTAACCAACAAACCACCATTCAACATAATGTTTGACAACTTTTTGGATATAAGTGGGTGATGTTTTGTAAAATAGAATAGTGTTGTTGAGTGTGTGATATTCATCATTAATCCCGGTACAACACAGCATATGTTCTGTGAACTTTAATCTCACTGTTTATTTATTCTATATGGGTGTTGAAGTTACATTAGATGTCCATGTGGCATGATAAGATTTGTTGCAAGATATCACAATATTTTGTTGCTTATCACATTCTGTCTCTCTTCATTTCCCGTTACTCACATGCATAATTCAATTAAGTAATATCACGCAGTAAAAGAATCAGCTATTATATTTCTTGCTTCAGGATGAGACTCTTTAGTTGGTTGAAATATATTTCTTGGAACTATTTGTTTCTGGGGAAAAAGGGTTAATTTTTCCTTTTCTTTTTGCAGGGAACATCAGAAAATCATTCTCCTCATTCCTGCCTGGTGGCTTGCTACCATGATGTCAGTACCTTTTTCTCCATCTCCTCTCCATCTGGACTAGAGAAACGAAGAATCTAGGTAATGAAAAATGAACCCATTAGCTCAGAAACACATTACCCACCTCACTCTTCCTGGGGAGGAGAACCAGAAGGGAAGCGGGGCAGTAATATTAACTGGGAATAAGCTGAAAGGCTATACTGTAAATCTATAAAAAGAGTGGTGTGGTAGGAAAAAGGCTGCAAGAGACAGAGACAGAGAGAGATGGATGAGAGGGAAAAGAGACAAACGAGAAGAAAGAAATGGATGAGAGGGAGAGTCAGACAAAAAGAGGGAAGTACATAAAGGGGATAGAGTGATGGGAAAGAAGTGAGTTGGTGTGAATGTGTACAAGCTGCTGTTCATATTTTAGTAGAGAGCTGCAGACTAACACCTTTTAACCCGGATGTTGTGCTGTTTGGGGTTCAAGCCATGGCTGAGGCCATTTAAACATTTGGAAATAGATGCCGTTAAATCTTTGGGTGGTACATTTCCCGACTGTCTCCAGGAGAGTGGAAGAGCAGCCTCAATTTGTATTGATAAATAAATGCCAAACAACCATTGTGGGGGTTTTCAGCCAGATCTAGCACAACACTCGAGAAGCAACGAGGAGCCAAACTACTTGGAGAGAGAAGACGCTTCTGTTTATGATCAGAGCAGAGGACAATTTTTCTGCCAGGAGCAAATGAATTATAGTTAAACATAAACCACCTCAGTTGATTGTGGTCAATAATTAAATAAATTCACATAGACATTAGACGTTACAATCACCACTATGGAAATATTAAACCAATCTTACTATTTCATGAATAAAAGGGATCTCATCAGGCCTCATTTATGCTCAATGTTATCCATGGATATGGATATGGATGGAGCGTTGTGTATGTACTCTGCATTTGTTTCATCCATATTTATACACGCTTTCTGAAAGCTTACAGATGTAGACAAAATGGAGCAGTACCACCAGAAATCATGGGGGCAGTGGAGATGATAGTTCAATAGTATAAGCACGACACAACAAAGATATCTACGAAATGGTGGAACTCACTGAGGAGACATTGTGTGGGTTGACGAGAAATGTTAATTTGTTTTCAAATATGACACGTTTAATGAACTCATAAAACATTACCATCCACAACTCTGTCTCCACTTTTTCTTCTCTCTCAACATGTACAACCCTCTCCATCATTGCCATGTTTGTTATGGTCAGAAACTTTTGACTCTGAGCTGCCCTTTAGTGGATGTGTTACTTTACTTTCTTGTCAATGTAAAGGATGCATAGAAGTATGTGGGGCGTGACAGTTTCTTAATCTGAAATGAATGTATTTCTTTTCACACATAAAAGACCCTTAACTGTTTGTTGTATCTGTTGTTGCATGGTCACTGGCATATCTTCCCACCCTGTATCCTCTGCTGCCCTCTTTTCTTTAACCATCAACCTCATGGTATCCCACTGACAAGTGTCAAATTGAAATGTCCCCTCTCCAAAACCACCTATGGAGGAAATCTCCTTCTCTTATTTATTTTTTGTTCCACCGCCCACTCACAATCTCCATTCTTAGTCATAATTTAAATGAAATATAGCCCAATCTACACAGGTTGTAAACCTGAAACACGAGTATGCCCAATACTCAGACAGCTAAGTGACCAACTTGTTTATCTTAAAATCTATTATTTCATAATGAGCCACACATCTAAAATCCAACACTGCATCGTTGTTCAGCAGTGCTAAAATTGAGATTTAACTAAAGTGAGTCTGGGTTTCTGGTGGGCCGACCATCAACAGCCATATCTTCATGTCAAAGAAACAATCTCTTGGTCTGTGAGCGACTATGGGTTGAAAAGCCTTTGTTTTTTATGGGGAGAAAAAGTCAGGTTATTTGAAAACTCAAAATTTCCATTTTCACTTAAAAAAATATTACGCCGCATAGTTTTATTACGTTGCTTTTTTTGGGGTGGCTGTTTAATCAAGATGAAAATAAGTGAATAGGAGATAATTCGGAGTTTGGCAGGGAGAAAGAATGGAGTGCTGTGGGGATGGAATTGAAGTAGAAGTGTGAGCCAGGTGGGAACTGAACACCCTGACAGAAATGGAAAAAAAAAGATAAAGAGAAAGACTTTTAGAGGAAGTTAGATCAGGAAGGAAGCAAGAGACATGTAAAGCACTGTTAAAAAATATGGGCTTCTGGGTAATCAGAGGGTAAATTAAAAAAGTTCTTGTTTTTGTGTGGATGCATGTTTGTGTGATTGCATGCGCGTGTGTGTGTGTGCGAGAGAGAGAGAGAGAGAGAGAGAGAGAGAGAGAGAGAGATGGGAGAATGTAAGAGCCTAGTCTTGCTCCAGGCACCATATTTCTGTTAGTGATGGCATCTTTATCAGCGAAATGCAATTTTGATGCCTCACCACATATGTTGGTGTAAATTACTTTTAAGACCCATATTTAAAGGTAAGGAGAGAGGAACTGAGATGCAGGCTACTTTGCCCTTGTGTCTTTTATAATGAAGGAGAGAGAGGATTTCCGGCACTGGTCTGCTGTTGTTTTTCTCCTTCCTGCCTCGTTTCCTATTCTTCTACTTTTCTTGTCTTCCCTCCATTTTTAACCCTCATCATTGTATTTCCTTCCTTGCCTGCTGTTCTCTCATCCATTTCCTTGTGTTTTCAACCTCCCTCCCTCTCTACTTTGTTCCTTCCATACATGAGTGTTTCCCTCCTCCCTCTGCCCTACATTCGTAGTGTCACTCCTCCCTTGCTTATCTCATTTTGTGCTGTAATGGTTGGAGTAATTTTTTCCCCATTTTCCCAGCAATATATTTTCATGGTGAGAAGGTAGGTGTTTTGTTGGGTTTTTTTTACATTAGGGACGAGAGAGTGAGAAATATTCCTTTGTGGATGACTGCTAATCTGACTGACTCCATTTAATGAAAGAGAACAGCTGGCTTAATTATCTACAACCACACTAACACAAGTACACACACACACACACATACACACACACACAAAGATTTGCACAGCCATGCAACTGCTCCGACACTTGACACTGATACTCACCTATACACATGCAAGCACATGTACTTCCAAAAGTCATAAGGATGGTTTAGCATTGAGGTTATTGTGGTGTATAAAATACAACAAGCATGTTTCAAAAGTGGTTTTTACTACGCTCACTCTTTTAATCATCATTCTCATTTGCAAAATCTTAAGTTCCACTTGGGGTAAATCACTTCCTAGCATTGAGCTTTACTGTCCCCCATATCTGATAACATTACAGCTAGCTGTGTCTTTTACAGAGCTAAAGCATAAACATGACTCTAGAATAACTGAAGGCCATCAGCTAGCTCAAGTGTTTCTTGTAGAGAGATGTGATTTTCCACCTGTTTGGTTTAAGTAGTATTCCTTTTTTTCCCCATCGTGGCACCATATTCGGTGTCTATTGTATGCTGGTTGATTCAAACCTTGAAGAAGAACAAATCAAAACAATGCAAAAAGTTATCATGTTGTCCCCTTTGAACCAGACTTTTGAGCCCCTCATTATGAAAGATGTACACATTTATTCATCAAAATCCGATGTCTTTATTAGTGAAAGGCTAGCATAGCAGAAAAACAAGAATTTCTGCAATGATCATGTTCGCAAGCATACTAATGGAGCAGGTCAATCGGGGGTGACGAAGATGCTCTGATAGCATTGAGGAAGTTTCCAGCAATGTTTTGAGATTTCATTAACCTTACCTATAGTCACATATTGTTTCACATATAAATGACAAGACGTCGAGAAAACCTCAGGGTCAAATTTCAGGGCAGAAATTTACGAATGTCAACATCTGATTGTTTTTTGTTTTCTTTTTAAATCTGAATTGAAATCTCCATTAAATGTGTCCCCTGGTTGATAACTGCTCTCTCTGTTCATTTACAATTAGTAAATTAATGAATTAGTTATTAAAAAGTTGATTTTTATGCGAGAAAGAAAGAAATAGAATAGCTGATCAAGAAAGCATAGAACATCACGACAAGTGATTCCTCCTCCACAGTATGGAGTCTCCCAATAAGCTCAAAACTCTTATGGGTGGCGCTGTGCAAATATCTGTTACCTGAAAGAGGCTACAAGTACACATCTAAAGTAATATCTCTAGAGGCCGTCTCATCAGCTGGGTGTTGCACGGACACCAGCTGAGTGAACTCTTCATCATTATTATCATCATCATCATCATTATCATCATCATCACTAGGCTCAAAACTCTTGGGGATGGCTGTGTATGAATGACTACTGCCTGAAGGAGACTGCAATGACTCATCTGAAGTCAGTTCTTCAGCGGGGTGATGCCTGGTGTGGAGGAAGGGTGTGGACACGATCCTTACTTAAAGCCTCTCCCAGGTCATGGTAAACCTCAGGTATGGAGGAGTGAACATGAGGAGCAGGCGGCCACCGTGATGACAGGGAGGGAGTGTGGACAGCATGGAGGCACAGTGCATAACAAGGAGTTCTCCAGCTCAGGATATGACCATATCTGTAGGTAATGTGAGGTACATGGAGCTCTAGCCATGGTCATCCCCAGATGAGGAGGGCCTGGGAGAATTGAACACGTATAACCAGATGTTCCCCACAAAGTCCCCCAAGATGGTCATGATGATGGAGCCAGTGCAGTGGGTCAGGGAGGTGTTGATCCTGGCAGGGCTGATAGATGGTGGGGAATGGTTTATGCAGCTCACCAGGAATCCCCCTCCTGGTAAGCCCAGTCTCTTCAGCCGGGAGGGATAGGACCCACAGAGATGGCCTCTCATGCTGCAGTAGAGAAACAACCCCTGAAACCTGCTCTGGTCCTTCTCCACCATGCTGAGGCAAGCCCATCCCAGCTCAATGGGGTCCTTGGTATCAGGGGTGTCAGAAGTGGGAGTGAGGACGGTCGATGATGTGGGGGTCCCGGGGGGCGGACATGCCTTCTGAGCAACCAGATGCCTGGGAAGCAGGGTGGGGCAGTGGATGCTCGCACCTCCTCTCCTGAGTGCGCTGATCCGTCCCCATGGTAAGGGAAACGAGGTGGTCGAGATAGGTTCAATGTTCATAGACCAGGGTATCCTTGAGGGACTCGCTCAAACTCCTCCGGAACTGTGGATGTAGTTCCAACCACTTCCTATTGCCAAGGTGCAGAACTCAGTGGCAGAGGCAGCCACAGAGCAGGGAACCTGCTGGATGATGATGAGGTGTGCTTTGATGTCCTGGCTGTCAGAGGCATGGTCAACCACCAACCGCAACGGCGCCTCGAAGGCAGCGAAGTCATCACGGAAGTGGCTGCCCGGTCAGAGGACTGCCTTGACCCACTTCAGAGCGTCCCTCATAGTGAGTGTGGTGATGTAACCAATCCATGCAGCATCAGTGGAGTACACACTAGGCAGAATATATAGTCACACTGCATAAGAAAACCATGGCACTCAGAGAAGTATCCATCGTCGGGTCTCGGATTGATCATATGGGGCTTCTACTGTGGCTGAGGTTGGGTTGAAGGCTAGGGCTCGGGCACAGGGGCAGGCGCGCTGAAGGTAGCTGGCTGGGTTGGAAGCTGGACGTTCTGGGTCATAAGGTTGCTGAAAGCTGAGACCTTGTTGAACAGTTCTTCAACAGTGTTGAGTTGGGCTGAAACTTGACAGTTCCTGGAAAGTGGTGACCAGTGGTGACCAGGCCCTGGAACCGTTCTGACTAGGACCGCTGCCCAATGGAAACCACAGCAACTGTGAAAGAAGCCTCATGGAGCAGTCGGGAATGGCTGGTTAGAACTCACCCTTGGACCTGAAGGGGCATGGGTCCATCGGAGAGTTCACCTGTGCCGGCTGAGCCCTGCATGGCCAGCTCATCTGTTAAGGATGGTCGGCTCCAGGCTTACATTCATGACTCAGGACACAGACAACAACAGTTTGTCCAGCAGGGCCTCTAATAAACTCAGTTCAAGAACCATTAGACTAGACGACTAAGGGCAGAAAATCGCCAAAAAGTAAAATCCTAAATCCCACAAAAACAAGGTCGGATACAAACAAGGTTCAAGAGTCCACAAACCAATCCAAATTGAGAGGCAGACAAGGTGGCACTGTGCTCCACGTCAGAGAACTCTTTGAGAAGATTTGGCCTTGACTGTAAAGATGGCCAGGGTTTGTGTATGTTCGTTGATGAAATCAAGATAGCTTTCAGGTGCGCTCTCCACGTCCAGTTGAGAATGTCTGAGTTGCGCACACACATGCGCGTGCGCGCGCACACATGCTCACACACATATATACATGCACATCAGGTAATAACAATCCATTCATCACAGGTTCAATAACCCTGTGGGGCATCAGGACCGTCATCCAGTCTTAATCCCCTAAACTCCATCTAAGTCTGTGTCTACCCCCAAAGTATGGGGACTAATAGTGACTTGTAAACATGTTCTGTTTATATTAATAACACGGACCCCCTTATCAGTCCTGCCAGGAGAAATTCGGATTTCTCTGCATTTTTGACCCAACCTATTGTATAGGAGCTGTGAGCTGCCAGCATATGGCGCTCGGGGGGGGCAGTTAGGGGTTCAGTGTCTTGCTCAATGACACCTCGACATGCTGCATGCAGGACCGGGGATCGATCCTGCAACCTTCCGATGGCCAGATGACCGCTCTACTCACTGAGCTATGTCACCCCTATGAGATCAAAATAGCTCATCTGGACATTGGTTTAAAACAAAACAAGAGTACATTTCAGCATTCATCTGAATATCATCCACAGCTCTCATTCCAGTATGGCTGCCAAAATGGATGAGAAGAAAAACATGACTGAGACTGAGAGCTGTGGATGACATTCAGATGAATGTAGAAACGGACTCATGTTTTATTTTAAACTTATGTCCAGATGACCTGATGCATCTACTTTGACTACCTGGATTATTGAATCTGAAGATATGTTTTTCGTTCCTTTTGTTTATTAGTCATTATGGATAAAGGTCTATTAAATATTATGAATTAGCCTTCAATGAGTATGGACACTGATCTGGAGTTGCCATGTCACCAAATCCTTTTAGTTGGGCACCGCTGGCCAATATCTTTCATGCATTAACACCTTGGTTTAAAAGGCATGTTTAGGAGCAAGATCAAGCTTAGTTTATCGATCACATTTCTCTAACCCTACAAAGAAGACCCCCTTACACACATTCTGTATTCTCTCCTTTTCACTGTGTCCATCTTTTTCTTTTTTGACTCCCATTTTAAGTCCCATGGCTAATCTTTCAAACATGCTTAACCCTCATTAGGGGAAGTTCTCCATGCTTCAAAGGCACAGTGTTCTCACATATTCTTTTTTTTATTTATTTCTTCTACTCTGTTTTCAAAACTATTCAGTACCACTGCACTTTATCTTCATAGTAGTTAGACTTGCAGACCCCCCCTCCCATTTTCCTTCCATTAATCCTGTGTCTGGCTCTGTTGACCCAGCATACAACACTGCATAGTCTTGAAAGAAAACCGTATAATTGTAGCAAAAAAAAGTTTTACTCATAAGCAAAAAAACAACAAGAAAAGTGAAAATAAATCCAACAAGACAAGAGCTTTATTAACGCTCTCTCTTTGTCGCTGATAGTATTGTGTTCACAATAGCATAGATGCATTCAACTTCACTGATGCAATGGCCTTTTTGAATTATTGTGGTTCATTCATGAATAAAAGTATAAAAAACAAACAAGTGCACAAACAAATGGGTGAATAACTGGATAGATGGAAAATAAGTTCTTAGCTCACTGCTCCTATACAATAGGTTGGGTCAAAAATGCAGAGAACAAATTTCCCCTTGCGGGACTGATAAGGGAATTATTATTATTAAGGCATGTGTTAACATTAGTTTTAGCCTGACACTTAAATGTCTTGTTATTATTTAATTCATCTTAAATTTAAAGCACCTTCTCTCAGATCAGTGTCTCTACTCTAAATAAGATTAGTTAATGAGCTCTAGAAAGGAATTATGCATAGTGACCATCATCAAATAGAAAAAAAAAATATTGTGGGATATTCATTCTGTCGTGCATGCTATTCAAATGGTGACTTTATAAGTTATCTTCCAGCAGTCATAAATAACAGTGCTGTGTTGGTAACACATACTTGGAAACTGACAACTTGTGCTGAGAACTGGGCTCAGACATGGAATAATGTCAGTGTGACCAGAATAAATGGCTTTAAAAAGCAAAAGTGTTGGAGAAATATAAATAATCCCAAAATAGAGCATAGATGGCAATGAAAAAAGGTTTTCTTGTCGTTAGTTTTATACCTTAAAACTTTCTAGGCTTTGACAAATGTGTGAAAAATATTTTCAAGCGAAGGATTTTTTTCTTATTTTGTAAAATTATAATGTTGTAAGGAAACTCTTCCAACTTCAGTTTTACAAGCCTTACTGGATTGCTGATGTTCCGACAGCAGCTGAAAAAGCTGTGAGGGGTTTTATGAAGTGTTCAGGAAGTGACAGCAGAGCAGAGTTGACATGAACTTTGACCTTACACTTTTTTAGACTGTCAGCAAATACATATAAGCGCACACACATGCACACACAGACACATTCAAACACACACTCAAAAACAGAAATAACCTTACAGTTATTCTTTCATACTAGCACTTATATGTATACATAGTTTATAATAATGGACAACATGATTTAAACATACACATGCCCTCTATCCCTCCTCTCTATCTCTATATCTGTCTTGCTCTATGAAGACAACCAACTTGAGTTATGTTTCTGTGGCATTGATGTGATTTATTTGTTTTTGAGTATATGTTTACTTGTTTGTGTCTTGAAGATGGTTGTATTTTTGTACATTTCTCATTGATGTTTTCATTAAGTTATTCTAAAAAATCTAACAAGTACCCCCCCTCCCTTGGCTTACGGAAAAAACACAAACACAGTCTTACACACACCACTTCATGAGCATGGCAATAGAGCTGCTAATGTTTCCCAAAGTCCCAGTAAGTAGCTGCTAACTGGCTTTTCTCTTTCATCTTCTGGGGAATAGATGGGGTGATAGGAGGAGGATGGAAAGCATCAGGTTACTGGGCTGCCATCAAGTGACTCTTATCTCCAAAATACCAGCTTTCAAGGTTTTCAGATGGATCTCCTAACTTTTTTATTCAAAACGTTACACTGGGCTCTGAATGGCTCATATGGTCTGAATGTATAGTGTATCAAATGATAGAAAGCCTTAAATTCAAGAGAGAAGGAAAGAAAGACCAATAACAAAATGTTTAAATGAAGTATATTTTATTATGTATAGATAGGACAGAGGGAAAAAAAGGTTGCATAGTGATATAAACTTAGAGAAATTCGTGTTGTAATCAAGTCTGGTTCTACCCTAAATCTCCTTAATTTGAAAGAAACCATGATGATACTCTTGCCTTTTCAAATCCCTACAAGTTATGACAGCTACAACTACTTCTGGCTACCCCGGTTAGGGTCCACCATAGCAGATCATCCTGCAAATTATAGTATGTTGACACCAAATGACCGAAACAAAATAAAATAGTTTATCTTTCTTTTGACCCATTTGCTTTCAGATCACTGGAACGTCTTCAATTCAAGTCAGAGGAGAGCTGGTCATCTTACTACTACTTTACTCTATATGGCAGATGACTGACTTTACTCATCACTATTCACCACAAAGCAGACAACACAAGAAGGCTGTCAGCAGCTGTGATAATGTATTCTACACGGACATTAAGAAGTGTCCTCTACTGATTATAAAAGAACATTTTCTGACATTTCTCATTTAAATTAATCACTTTCGTAAAATTTGACTCACACACGAATGTGAGCACAGCATAATATGTTCCAATCATACACACTTGTACACATATAAGAACACACTGGTTCTCTCCCGTCTTTTCTCTCTTCTTGTCTATTCCCTAACACCTATTATCATCGTAATTCACTTTCTGCATTTACATTCCAATAAAAAGGGTCTCTCCTCTCTGCTCATAGTCAAAGGGAGGATGCTGCAGAAGCAAACTAATAATTATTTAATTAAATCAATATCGGTCACAGCTGGAATCACAAAGGTAATTAAGTGTGATTTGAGGTTCTGGGATTGTGCATGAATTAGTAATGAACTAATCAAAAAGCACTTGAGCTGATTGCCAGAATGTTTAACACCTAGAAAGTAGTAAATATCAATTTTCCATTTTTTTCACACCTATCATAGAAACCACTTTTTAATTGTCACTGACTGGAATCATGTCACTCCAGTTCTAGATCCAGTCCAGCCTTTTTTTGAGGGACCATGTGCAGCTTTTTACATTAATATCTCTATTCAATCCGTTGCACCAGATTATAGCTTTAAACTAATTCACATCTGAAGTCCCTGTACGTCTTTATTTTTATGTGTGCCATTTTGTCCGGGCTCTTCTTCGATGTCTTCAATATTTGTATGGTCAATTATCACAAATTGTACTAACATAATGGTGTACAGTAACACAGTAAATCGACTTGTTCACACAGTACACTTTTCTAGTCTAGTGGCCACCGACTTACATGGCAGGATACGAACCTGTAACGCCTGACTGTCAGGTGTGCTCTCCACCCACTGAGCAACCGTGACTCAACAGTCTCTCATACATTCAGTCTGGCCCCACTGGTGCCCTTGAAGCTTGTATTAAACTTACTGTGTATTTTCAGACAAACTTCAGCAGTAAGGAGTGAATCATTCAGACATGGTGTAAGACTGGAAGGTAATGAGAAAATCAAGGTTTTCACATGACACTTGCAATGAAGTCGCAAATCTGGATCAGAAGTTTATTCTTTATGACATCTTCAGACAGACTGAAGATGTCACCTGTTTAAGTGATGGAACCTTTCTGAATAAGCTTCTGAACCAGTTGAACCGATTCACCTCTTTTTTGTGATTTCTATACCTGGATTTTTGAGCATGCATCAACAAACCTGCAATGAAGGACTTAGTTGACTCGATTTGTTGGACTCAAGCATGGTGACAAACACACAAATCAGACACACACATACACTTACGAACATACACAAACTTGTGTGAGATGTAACCGATGCAAACACAAATGGGCAGGTACATACATAGCGGAACACACACATATACACACACACACACACACACACACATCTTATCACATACAGTATTATCTGCAGGTAGGTATAAAGAAAAATCTTTCGTCAAAAGTCTTGGATGGATATTTTCAACACAAGTATGATTTAAAGGATCATATTGTTTCCATAGAATAATTCCCTCATGCTGCTTTTAAGCAACTTTCACTGTGTACTGTTTTAGGCACGAGAAGACAAAACCAAAGTCATCTGTCTACATTCCTGTTGTGGCATCTTCATCTGTATTCAGACATCACCACAACAGCTGACAAAATGCCTACCAAATGCATTCACAGACAGACAATGGTCACCCATACACACGTAGATACACGTGGATGTATGGACACTAGTTTAGTTCATGATCGATGTATTTTTATTAACTAGAAATTAGAGTATCTATGAGAAGGATTATCCAAGTGAGCACTTCTCTCTCACCACTTTTACCTCCCCATGTACAGAGGTTTATATTACACTGTATTGTATTGCATGCTCAATAATCCAGGTAAGGAAAATCACAAAAAAGGTGATTCGGTTCAACTGGATCGGAAGTTTATTCAGACACATTTCATCACTCAAACAGGTGACCTCACACTGGAGATGTCACCTGTTTGAGTGATAAAATGTTTCTGAATGAACTTCCGATCCAGTTGACCCAATTCACCTTCTTTGTGATTACACTGCATTGTTATCTACAATGACTTACCATGTTGGGATACACTAGTTAAGGTGGTAAGGGGGCTTTAATATTTTTGTCAAGGAATTGGTATCCATGGCCCAAAGGACATCTATGCTGTAGTCTCTGAGATCATAACATTTCAAAAGCGCTGTAATAATGTATGCTGGAGACATCAGCCAAAACATGTGAAGCCTGCCACTCTACAAGCATGCTGACATTCAAAGCTTACTTGACATTACAGGGAGCCACTTGATCTATTCAGACTGAGTTCTGGCAAAGCTGACTTGATGTGCTCAACTGACAAGGAATAGATTCTTCTTGGACATCTCACTCTGTTGTCTTATTATCTCCCTCCATCTCTTTCAATCTAGCTCTGTCTCTTTTTTGTCATCGTGTCTGTTTCAAACTCTTTTTGTCAGTTTGTCAATGTCCATGTCCATGCCTTAATGCTTCATTAATTTGCTTTTGGGGGCATGTTCAGCATTATTTTATTCATACTTTCCTCATTTTCATGTAAAGAGTCAGTTTCTAATATTTACACTGTGATCTGTCCTTGAACAGGTGATGTTTCCTTGAACCTCAGATCTAATTATTGATGTAGCATGATGATGCTCTGAATTATTTCATAGTGTTATGAAGACAAAAGACAATCCGACCTCCAATCAAGAAATGAGCGTTCTATCGATTTCCAGTGGCCACAAAAATAATGTTTATGTCTTAATGCCATTAGATAGATTGTTGTTATACCAACAAATAAAACTACAAACAAATATTTGTCGTTTTTTTTACGATAAGTCCACCAATGTACTTTTGATGCTTCAGAGGTCACAAGCAGACATGGATTTTTCAATTCCATTTATTTCAGTTGCACCTTATTTCCGGCTAAATCTTCTCCTGTGTGGGCATACATGTGTCTCTGCATCTGCTCACAGAACAATTCATTTTGATGATCCTAAATACTTTCTCCCTTCTTCCGTCTGTCCAAGTACCCAGTGGTTTGTCTCCTTTGATATCTTAGATCGGTTTTGTTCCCACGACAACAGTGCACCCAAAGAACAGGTCAAGCCATCTAGGGAATGAGATTGCCGGTGTCCATCGGCAAACAACCTACAAAATAACTAAAATCAAAACTGATTTGAACGAATTGCTCTGCTCCGTGTTGTGTTTTTCAATATGCGGAGAAAGGGTGTTACACAAATGTATACACAAAAAAATGCACGCGCACAAGCACACTCCAAACTTTCACATAAAAAACAAAACTTCACACACAGCCTCCTCCGCACACAAACACATTCACTATCCCCCTCTTTCTTACTCTGTCTGGAAAGTGCACACGCATGAATGTCCCCTCATCCATCCTCTCATCCACATGTAGGTGTATTGCTCGCGCCCCTCCTTGCCCTCCCTGCTCTTCTCTAATCCACTTGAATGTAGCAGGATATTAGATTAGAAAGTTATAGATGTGATTATTCATCCCTGGGTACAGCCATCTATCCACTGATTAAAATGTGAACCAGGGGCCATTATGTAACTATTTAAAGAGATTAAACTTGGTCACCCCCAACAGAGGCATAGTCTCTGTTGTACAAGAGAGACGGTGGAGGAGATAGCACGGATGATGGCATTATGTTTATTCTTCAGTCTAGACAGGCAGAGAGGGAACACAGGAAAAGTGACGGTGCTGATCTTTGAAATAAGTGACGAAGGATGTGGTAATCAACACTCAATTCAATAAGTCCTTTCTTGATATTTTCACCTTTAACTTCTGAGATTACTTATCTAAAGTGGCCATGAGCAAGGCATTGAGCCCCCGTGCCCCCTGTCTTTTACTGGTTAACAGTACAGTACTTCAGTCAAACAGAAAAGTTTCTCTCTTGTGCGTGTGTGTGTGTGTGTGTGTGTGTGTGCACGCGTACGTGTTTGCTTGTGATTGTTCCTGCAGTGCAACAACTCTCCATTAGCCTAACTGTAAATCTCGCTTCACTCTTTGCCTGTTTATCTCTTTGTATTTCAAGTTAAAGGTTACAGATGTAAGCAAACATTAGGAGAACATCTTCAACCCTACTTTGTATTTCACTACAATGAAGACAGGCATGAATAAAATGGTACCAAATTGTCTTTGATTAGCCTCATATTCAAAAGCAAGAAAGGTAGAGACTCAGTGGGGAGTTTAGTTAGATGTGCAGTCAGGCATATATTACAGCATTATTTTCATTCCTTCAATTTCAGTGAGAGAGTTATGTAACAGGCTATGGGGAGCATGGTGTCCCAGTGGTTAGCAATGGTGCCTCACAGCAAGAAGGGCCTGGGCTCGAATCCCAGGTAGTCCCGGGTCCTTTCTGTGTGGAGTTGGTATGTTATCCCTGTGTCTGCATGGGTTTCGTCTGGGTGCTCTGGTTTACTCCGACCATCAAAAAGACATGCATGTTATGGTTAATACTCCTGCCTGTGTCCCTGACCAGGACAATAGGAGATAGAACAGGGGTTAGTCCCCGGGCACTGCAGCAAGTCACTGTTCCTATACAATAGGATGGGTTAAATGCAGAGAACACATTTCATTGTAACAAAACCACTTGTATAATGACAAAAATAAAATGGCTTTGTGGTTTTCGGAGCTATGGGTTGGATGATTATAATTCTGCACCCACGTGGAGGGCTAGGGTTAGCGGGGTTAGCATTAATCCATCCTATACAATAGGATGCTTGCGCAGTGACAAAAATAATCTGACTTTGTGGCTTTGAGTGGTTTAAGGTTAGGGTTAGACGACTAAATTTGTATCCTATTGGAGACCAAGGCAAATGGTGAAAGTGGCATAGCAAAGGATCCAGCTTCAAAGTCAACTCTGAAAAGATGTACCTACCTGCCTTGCCCTTTTTGGTCATGCTCATAAAGTATGGGG
Organism: Regalecus glesne; assembly: GCA_900302585.1. Lineage (NCBI taxonomy): Eukaryota > Metazoa > Chordata > Actinopteri > Lampriformes > Regalecidae > Regalecus > Regalecus glesne. The sequence goes on along the minus strand of OMLC01091637.1, from coordinate 542 downwards.
GTTTATGTTGGAGATACAAGGGGTTGAAACTATGAAATACATTGACATGCAGATATGGCACTGTTATATATGGCTCCTTAAGCGGAATATTCAGGATTTACTTGATAGCTTAGAAATGTTACATAAAACTAGGTATGTTCATAAAGAGCAGACTACTGATATAAAGTCCTGCAGGCCAAGGAGAAAATTCATCAACCAATGAAGGGAAAGTTAGAAGTGGGCGTGGATTTGGAAGGGCAGTAAAATATCCCTTTTATTTTAAAACATAATCTATAGGCACAGCTCAGTTCATGCCACAACCTCTGCAGTCAGACCCATTTACCCATTTAGAGACACTAATGCGGCCATGATCAGACTGTGCTGTTGAATTTATTGCCTTCGAAGACATAACTTTAAAATAATAATTTGCCTTGTACTCTAGGATGCACTGTGGGAGCTATGTAAATCACACTATCAGTGAATTAGAATGCATTGCCATCGAAAAACTGGGCTTCTACAGTATTGCTTTTAACACCACATTTATCACATTAGAGAATATATAT
>OMLC01091636.1:0-20533 GCA_900302585.1 Regalecus glesne | reverse complement strand
CTCTATTTCCCACACACACACACACACACACACACACACACACACACACACACACACACACACACACACACAAACACACACACACACTCATTTCCATGACACATTTACTTGCTAGAAGGCAGACATCATCCTCTAATTTTGACTGTGGTGTCTTGAGAAGCCATTAGGCTAAAAGCAAAGCAGAGGAGAGTATCAGTTACCTGCATGACGTTAGCCTATAGTAAAGTCTGTAATGACAGACTGATGGACTTCTAAGGCTTTCGATTAGGGCTTTTGAGGATGGAACAGAGCTTCAATAAAGTTCAATAATAGAACATGGTCCTCATGGTGATACAGACCAATGTTAACAGTTAGATAAATGAGGCTAATGTGTACCGTCCAGCCAATTCCAATTCCATGTTCAAATTTGGGCTACGTCAATTCTTAGCAGCTGTGTTTGGAGATTATCATTTAATAAGCACTCTTCTGAAATACCATAGGGGCGGCATGGCTCAGTGGGTAGAGCGGTCGCCTGGCAATCGGAAGGTTGCGGGTTCGATCCCCGATCCTGCAGAGAAGCGTGTCGAGGTGTCCTTGAGCAAGACACTGTTCCCCTAACTGCTCCCCCCTGTGGATGGGGGTCAGAATTCATCCACCGTATCCCTGCGTGACGTAAGAGGCGACTAAAGGGTTGGCGTCTGGAAGGGCATCCGGTCATAAAAACTTCGCTCCACAACAAAATTCATGGAGAGTCAATGACTTGGAGGAGACGAATCCATGGACCGGTCAACCCCCGCTAGCGGGGAAAAACGGCCGGAATACAAATCCTGTTTGTGTGTGTGTGTGTGTTGGAGTATAAGGACAGACTGAAAATGCTGGCGTGTTCAGATAGAACTAATGCCATCTGGAATGGACTTTTTGGCTCCCTTTTCTTATGTCTTAGGGCTTTGATGAGTACATGAATCTGGTTCTAGATGATGCTGAGGAAGTACACATGAAGACTAAGAATAGAAAGCCCCTGGGTAAGATGCCAGTACATCCAATAATTGTCTATCTTGACATACATTTTCTCCTTCTCTAATCAAAACTGTTTTTATATCATAGCACATAAATGAAGACGATTGTTATTAAGCCAGTATTGGTGTTTTCTCAAACAATGTTGAAATGAAATGTTTGAATTGCAAATCTTTCAGTTAAGCAACGTGAAGCTTACACTAATAGATTATAGGATTTGTGTTTTGAAAAATTATACATTTTTTCATCAACTAACTTTTTTCAATCTGGCTTTTGCTAATATTCTTTTTCCCACTTTGATCATATTGGGGATGTACAAATTCATATTTCACATCTTCATTCTGACTGAAGATCTCAATAATTTTTTTCTCAATAAAATTTTGCATTCAGATGAACTAATTCACCTTTTTTGTTATATTTTAGCACCTATTTTTGGCTATTAGTCACATCATATGAATGAATAAGATTAAGCATCTTGTTTGTTTGGGGAAATTGTTCCCCTATGGGACTAATACAGGAATATCTTATCTTAGATGTATATGCATCACATCAGCAGCTGTTGATTCCAAAGTAAAGATTTAACAATACTCAATGTTTTTACTATGCCACGGCAACCAGTTGTGGAACGAAGGTCTGGATTTTGGTGGAAAAAGTTTCCCAAGAGATTAGTTGAACTTGGAGCTTATTAAATTGTGACATTTTTATCAACTCTGAATCAGTTCCAAAATGGAGCCAGCCTTAAAAAAAACACCCTGATAAAGCTCTTTGTCTATCTGTCAACTCGCTCTCTGAATTCACCTCCACTTTGGTTTCTTTCTTCCTCTATCCAATCTCCCTCTCCCAGGGAGGATCATGTTGAAAGGCGACAACATCACCTTGCTACAGAGTGTGTCTAACTAACAGAGCGGGATGTTTCCAGAATCTGATCGCCATTGCTTAAGTTGTTTTTTATGTTATTTTTACCTAGGCTCCCTGTAATCGGTATGAATCGGGCACATTTTTTGTGTGTACATGAATTATGTTATAAATTGTTTTTACCTAGTGGTCAAAAATAAAACTGTTTCCAAGAGTTGTTTCTGAGATCTATTATCTCATGTACTTTCCATTTCTTTAAGTCACTGTAAATGTGAGGAGATGTGAAGTATTCATTATAAAGCGCCTTGAATGGTAGATTGACTAGAAAAGCGCTATAAAAGAGTCCATTTCCTATAGTTGGGGCCATTGCTGTGTATTTGTTTTTTGCCATCTAGTGGAAGGTTCTTGTACTGTATTGCCCTAATGTAGGTCAAACAGAATACTGCGTATTAAACAGGACTACGAAAAGATTAAACATTGTTGGTTTGCCAAAATGTTAGGAAACCTGCTTGTTTTATTTGTCTTAAATAGGTTTGAGCACAAATCCGTAAAGCTGAAGAATTGGGTGTAATGTAATTCTAAAACTGATTTGTGTTTCGAAAGCTAGGTCATAAATGTAAAAACGCATAGGGGGCAGTATTACAAGCTCTTACTCAGTGTAATTTCAATAATATAATTTTCCAAACTGAACCCTGGATAATATTAGGTTCATTTTTTGGCCTGTTGAATGGACATCACTTAAATGTGAGAAATATTCTTATATAGTTAAGGATCTTAAGTGAGTCACTTTGATTTAACATGTTACGCGCCGCTACGCAAAGCGTCCCTGTGCTGTTGAGTGGGAAGCCCCTAGTCTGAGCCTGCCAACGCCCGGCGCAGCCACACAAACAGAGGATACGGTATGGGTTTTTATTTTACTCTTTGTCGAATTTTCATCAAAATGTGACGACTATGTTCCTTTCAAATATTACTAACTTGTATTTATGTGCAGACAAAATGGTTGATGCTGTAGTTAAAACCATTTGATGATCGTCCAGTAACGGCATCCGCTAACGTTAGCTCGCTTGGCTAGCAAGGAAGCTAGTTAGCGTTATGTGGGTACGACGCTAGCATTAACCGGAGCCCAAAACCAAAGGAGTCAGGCAGGCAGACATGGGGGATGCTTGCCGGTTTAAACGGATTAGCTCAATTTAAAATAAACACATTGAATAAGATGTCACATAGATCATTATTGCAGAAAACCCCACGGCTTGACGTTCAGTGATTTACGAAGCATCAGATTTTAAACGCGATTTAGCCACCAACCTAACGTCAGGTGACGTTAGCTGCCCTAGCTGTAAATAGAACGAATGAGCTTGATACTCTAGTTTAAAGGGGAGGGAAGCCAAGTACGTTAGCTTTAACCATAGCTATTCTGGAAAGAAAACGAAGTATCAGTCAGAATCATTTGTTATCAAATATTTGATGTAAAGGCCACCATCTACTAAATAAGCAACTGGTAGGATGGAGTCTACTGGTAACCGGCATGCATTCTTCTATGGAGTCCCAGTTAGCAAATCCGGTCAAGTCAAACCGGGGCCCAGGTGATGTGGCTGAAACATAGTACCATTACCCTGTAAACGATAGTTAGCAGTAGTTTAAAATGGTTGTAAGATTGTCATGGTTCTAATGTAACGGTGCTTTTTGATATACATTGCTATTAAATTGGTGTTACTTGGTGAGGTAATCGCTGTAATCCAAGTTAATTTTGTAGGATGGTTGCCAGTTAAGTGGATATCCCGTTAAAATGAAAAATGAACTACTATAACAAAGTCATAAAGACTCTTTATTGTGAATATCGTGGTAATGTTAAAACATGTCCAAATATTGATTTAATTTAAACGGAATGGTCAAACTAAGAATCGCGGTTTATATCTGTTTTCTGAAGCTTTGTGTGTGCTTGGTTATTGTTTCAAAATACTAGATATGCCATTTTGTTGACCAGGTCTTTGTAAAACGTTAAACGCTGGATATATTTATCAAATGTGATTTGGGTATACATTTCAGACAATCTGTGACCAACCAGGATGGAATTTGAGTTAGTAAATCCATCCGGTACAAATCCAGCACGATACCAGTCACTGCCTTGCAGTATTACTTGGGAAGTGACTCACTGTATTGAGTATTGTTTTGAGGCAGGGGTTGATCACTGTTGGTATGACTAAATCGGACTCAGTTATTCGTGGCTTATTTTAGTTTTGCACTTTTTTGACAGCAGATAGACTTGTACGAGTGCTACATAATTCCAAATTAGGAGCTATGTGAAGTGGTGTAACTTTAGCATCTGTCACCCTTAAAACTGAATGACGCCTGCTTTTACTTTAGGTTCTTAAAGCTGCTCTGCTTTCGGAGCGTTGGCTGCCCTACAAACACAAATGAGTGGATTAAGCCTGATTGAATCATTATTATAGCTGCAGCCAGCTGCTCTGACCATGTGCATAACTCAGCTTACTGAAGCGTCTTTCTGCTAATGCAAAAGTATGTTTAGATGTTCCAACATTAACCTAAACTGATGATGCAGGTCTTTTGAGTTGTGTGTAACAAACAGTACGTTACATACATCTGTATTTTGCTAGGGCTGATTCCAGGCCCAAACAATTACTTTCACTAAATCAGTGGTTTCATGTCACAACCCCCCAAAATAATCAGATTGGTGTTTGTGACATTCCACCCCCCCCTTAGCTCTGGCATATTTAACTCTCAACACCAAGATTTAATGAAAACACATTGATCGCTTATAAACTTGATACTACTTAGAGACTGTATTTGAAAAATGAACGCTACTAAACTCACGGGAAGTCTGGTACAGGCGATGTAACATAAAAACCGTTCCTGGACAGCCATTATATGCCACGATTATTCCCCATGGTATGGGGGGGACTGAAATATGGTATCTTTCCCATGGTTCCTTTGAACTGCTACGGTGGGTCTTGCATTTAGAATTTGTGATCACTTATGGAGCATCTGAGGAAACTTTAAACGGATGTTGTCTTTGATTTGATATTATATATATATATACATACATACATACACACATATATATATATTATTACTATTCCTAATTTTCCAATTTGACTGCAATGCTCTCAGGTACTTCTCATAGAAGGACAATACAACAATCTCCAGATATATACGTACTCAAGGAGTGACTATAGTACAGGTGAATATAAGTAGACTGTACCTGCTATTAGTCTGCTCTTGTTCCCACTGTCCTTTGATTGATGCAACTTGTGGGTCCTTCTAAATGTTAGTTATATCAACTATATACATTAACCTTGTTGTTCTGGACTGAACATATTAGTCTGCGTAAATGTATCCTACTAAAGGTTAGGTTCATGCTCGTTTTCTCTACAACCACTTAGTTACCCTGGAAATTGAGTAAAAGCTTGTAAAATGGTTATCATTCAGTAACAGATAAGAGCAGCACCTTTGTACCACGGTTGACTATCTTGAAGTGACTGGTGGTGTAGATTTTGATATCCACTTCAACAATACCAGTATTTAGCAGCCAAGCCTCAGTGTCAGTGTGTGATAGAGCAGTCAGTTTGCTATAATTTCAACATAGCTATTCAGAGAGGTTTGTTAGAATACCTGAAAATTAAGACTGAAGAAGAAATGATCAAAATAAAATTGTGGTGATTGCCTATAAGTTGCCTATAAGTTGCTAAGAAAGGCTAAAATTCAGAGTACAATCTCATTCGTTTGTTTGATGAATGTATTCTATTAAAAACTAGACACATTTGTTTGACTCAGGAAAGGTTAAGATTGATATTGAATTGATTGTATTTGTCACACAAATGAATGTTTGAAAATAGATTGAGGTTTATTTATATAAACCCAGTATTTAACAGGTACTGGTGCTAATTAAAAAAATGTAAAAATGAAAGACTATTATTATGAGGGCCAACGTGAATAGTCTTGATATCGGTATTTGAGAAATTTTCTATTCATTTAGGATACATTAAAATTGTCTTGTACCTTTATCTCATCAAATCAATTTCTAAATTGAAATAAGATCAAGCTATTTCTCTATGATACATTTTTTGTTATTTCTGTTCCAAAAGAGAGAACTCTCTGTGAGCCTGTACTATGAGTAAACCGAGGGGCGGCACCAGCTCCTTTCCTCTCTCAGATGCGTGCACACTGTACGCATAAATACACAGAGCGGCTTCTTAGTGATAATGGCAGAGAGAACTAAATGGTCAAAACTCTGGGTATACTTCACCAAAGCTGAGGCTGACGATACTCATTGCCACAAGTGAAAGGAATCTTTAGCATGTAAGGACAGAAACGCAACTGCCTGGCCTGCCTGTCCGTCTCTTGTTGCCTAGTTCACGTCGGGTATAAAAAAAGATATATTTTTTTAAAATTACTTTCTTATCAGTCCCACATGGGGGAAATTGGATTTCTCTGCATTTTAACACATCCTATTGTATAGGAGCAGTGAGCTGCCATCATATGGAAGCAGTTAGGGGTTCAGTGTCTTGCTCAAGGACACCTCGACATGCTTTCTGCAGGATCGAGGATCAAACCTGTAACCTCCCGATCAGCAGGCGACCACTCTACCCACTGAGCTATGGCACCCCTATATGTATGTTGTGTGCAGAGCACACAAACAGAGCCCACATGGAGTTAAACTATACAAACATGGATTAGAGATTAAAGTAACACTGTCCATACATGACAAAATAAAACAAAGTTAGTTCCATTGCAATAATCTTATATAGGGACAAAGCATATTAATGAACATATAGAATGTAAATATGCTAGATTTAGCTATAAGGCTAATTTTGATCTATGATTAGGTCCTCAGTGTCATGCGCAAGTACACTAAAGCACGACCACTAATCTTTTGATTTCTAGACAAAGGTGCTACCTCCTGAGCTATTCTGCCCCCATTCTTAGTTTGCTTTGTTTTTTTTCCTCAAAAATCAAAAAGAACTGATGAGATAACATGAGGTGTTTTTTACTGATAATTTGACAGTAATCTGACAGTTTTGAATGGTGAGTGTTCCCTACTGCAGCTTTAGGTGAGTTATTCTGAAGTTTTGGCTCTACAAGACCTGTGTAAAATCATTATGGTCGATGACCTCCCATAAATCCTGATATCTGGCCGCTGCCAGTTATCAGGGATTTGCCTTTCCGTTCCTGTGTGGATCACATGCCCTCATCGCCTTCTGTTAAACACTACCCAGCTATTGTAGCACATGCAATCAAAATCACTGCTAACACTTTTGGTTTTGGAGGTCTGTCAGCATATCACGAGAGGAGAAAATCCAGCTCTAATCATTTGATACTGAATGAAAACATCATTCACAATTGTGTTTAGTTGATTTAAAAAAAACTCCACATCTATTTAGTGTAAAACTTCAGTGGAAAGCCACCTAGTGTTTCCTTTGCATTCAATAAAATCCACAGCTTGACACCTCAGCTAATATATTTTCAAACACAGGATCCACACAACGACAAGCACAGGATGATAGCTGGGAGGAAAGTGTTATCTCCTCTCATCTATGGCTTGCTATCTATGCTGTAACTGCTCCCAGGGAACCAAATCAGCTGGCACACAGCGTCCCACAGGCAACCAGTCAGGAGTCACTTACAATCACACTTCCACTTAAGTAAGAGAAAAAATGAGAGGGGATTGGCTAGAACACCAAACACAATTTGAAATTACATTAAATACAACCATAGGTGGGTTCAAGCCCACCGTGGGGTGTTGGAATAGCAGCCAACCTCAATCCCCCATGCCTGCCTTGAGATGGACTGGCGACCTGTCCAGGGTGTTTCACTATCTGATGCTGAATGAGCAATTGGATAGGCACCAGTAGATCTCTGACCCCACTTTGAATAAGCACTTGATCATGACATGACAACCACAAGTCATAACACGGGTGAATTAGCTGTGCTGGACTTGTCCTTTAATGCCAACAATTTGCTTGTTCTTTATTCACACTGTAATCTTTCACATGTTTGCTGCTGTGTCCTTTTTTCTACTTGGAATTCTCTCTCCTGGTCACAGACTCCCCTCTTCTCCCCCCTCAGTGGTGCAGAGCTCTGCAGAGGCTTAGCACAGACATATAATAGCTTAGAAGAGAGAAGGAATCATTGCAGCTCACACACACCAGATTTGTTTGATGGTTGCTCTTCAAGATTAAGGAGGAAGAATTATAACTGAAGTTTAGGCCCCTGGTCAACAGATAATTAACATGATATGCTTTTTTGCTAGGTTACACAGTGTTGCTAGTTTAACGTATCCCTTAGGATGGGGCCTCTCTTTACTTCCAACTGAAGAGAGAGCCTGGACTTAATTTCCAACCGGTTAATTTGAAACAGGCCCTTATTTTTTATTTATAATTTTTCTTCAATTGTGTATCTTGTACTGCAATGCTTAATTTCTGATGTAAGATGCATCAGTTTTGTTTTTAATGGCATTTTTTAAACAAGATGTGCTGGAAGAGTAACAAAACACTGTTCTACTATATTACTGATTGTTTGTCCAACATTTGCATCACATTTCAATCTTTTGGCTGCTGGAGGTGTTAAGGCAGCATTGTTCATACACCCTGATCATAACATTTCAATAGCAGTGTACACAGACTGGAGAGTGTCTCCAGCTGTAGTAAAGATGCCAGCAAACTAACTTGCCTCCATGGTCCATATGGATAAAATAACACTTTATCTGTGGAGAAAATTAACAAAGGCCTAAAATCTTAACAAAAAAAATCTTAAAATCTGAGCAATAGCTAGACTAAGACCATTGCAGTGATGCAGTCGATGTTTTGGGGAATGTGCTGAATTGACCACCCGACCCTTTCGGTATATTTGAAACTTGGCCATAATTAAGACCTAACTGTTGGAATTTTACAACATTTATCACCTGGCATCAGTAAGGTTTGAATTTATCCTTTATCAGGTTACCAACTCCCTTTCCACTGTAAATCTGTGCTGCCTTTTATGTTGAAATGGGGGATGCCTCAGCGGTTGAGCACATGGATCAGGAAATGACAAATCAGGTATAGGGAGTTCAATCCCACCGCAGGGCATCAGGAAGGGTATTCAGCCTTAATCTCCCACTCTCTGTCTCGGTCTGTGTCCCCTCCCACAGTGTGGGAACTAATTATGACGTGTAAAAATGGACTTTTCACATATTTATTAAAACGAAGTCAGGATTTTAAAAGGCAGTATTTTAAATATTTGAAATCTTACTGTTTATAATGGCTGGTAAAATCCAACCTTTAATCAAAAAAACAGGATTAGGCTGGAGCAACAGTACAGGTGAAAGAGGAAAGTGTTATCTTTTGCAGCTATGGCTCTTCTTTTGAAATGAGAGACATTGCTGCAAAATATAAACATAAAGTTAACCACCAAGCTATAACAAAACATTTTCCAAGACCAGGACAAAAACTGTTGAATTCCCCCACTGGGTCGGGAGGGCTTTCCTGCAAAATTTCCATACTACTTTTTTCCCCATACTACTCCATACTACTACTCTTTTTGTGATTTCCATTCTACAGTGTTCTGATATCGGTAAGAAATAATAATAATGATAATAATAATAATAAGCAGACTGCCTTACTGGCATCTGACTTGTCCTTTTCTAAATAACAATTTCCACATTCTGCACTTATTTTCTCAATCCATGCAATATCCATCATTGTGTTAATGTTGTTGGCGCAACCAAATTACAGACGCATTAAATGATTGGCTGTTTGCACGTCACTCATAGCATGTAGTGATAGTATGAAGGGACATCATTGGTCCTTTATGGGCCAGGGACGTAGCACATGTACTTGTTATGTTCTTTTGTGGTGGTTTGCATTTAACACATTTAAGTGAAACTATCTTAACATTCGTATTTCCTTATTGCCATTGATGGAATGTCAATTGGCGGTACATATCCCTAGTGGGAGGTTTCTTAAGGTAAGGAGAAGATTAACATTAGATTTTTATATAGCCTTTATGTGAGTATTTGCAGCCAGGTCAATAGTTACTGACCTTGTTAAGGCATGACTAACTATAAACGATCTAAGTCATGATCCCTTGGCTATCACTAACAAGATACTGTCAGTTTGTTAGGTGGGAGTGATTGGGATTGCATAAGGAGAGTGTTCAGTTGCTGAAAAGGAGAACATGTTAGTATGTTGCATAAACCATTTAAAAGATCAAATTGAATTTATGATGTAAGTTATTCCATTTATGCAATTTTTTTTAGATATAGCTTTTTTTCCAGAAACATTTCTTTACATTTGTAAACTAATGTTTTTGCATGGATTGTGTGTGTGTGTGTGTGTGCGTGCGCGCGCGTGTGTGTGTGTAAATGATCGTTAAGCAGAGTTAACACCTTGATCTGATTGCAGTCATGTTGCATTGCCTGTAGATTGCAGAGCATATGCTTAAATGAAACATCTAGCTTAAAACAGGGTGAAAGGATTAACCTTTGTTTTTGGATGTAGGGAATACTCATGTTGAGTGTGTTATGCATACTGCACAAGACATTCAACATGTATTATAGTCATAATGTAGCCTCAGATTAAAGAGGAGGCGGTAATAAGATTTCATTCTGGAGTTTTGCCAAGGTTTGTGTCTTTAAAGGACCATATCAGCCTGATCTTGACCATTCACCATTACATCAGATGGTTTTCTATTTTTAGCAAATCTTATGAACCTTGTGGGAACTAATCATGACAGGTAAATTGGACTTTTTATACCTTTTGTTTTTTAATATAATAAGCAAAGAACCTGTGAAAAGAGATGAATTATTCCTTATTCTACAAAGCTATTCTAAAATAGCCTGTATATGTTTGTTGGTACCCCTTGGAAAAGATTGAAAATAATTGGATTGTTATGTTCTTTAATTATTATCAAACATGTCTCCAACCTTGTAATTAGACATTCAGCCTCTGTAAATGGAGAAAAGTAGCCACTGCGCTGTTCGTTGTGTGCACCTCACCATACATGGACCAGAGAAAGGAAAGAGTTGTCTGAAGAGATCAGAAAGAAAATAACAGATAAGCATGCTAAAGCTAAAGGCTGCAAGACCATCTCCAAGCACTTTTTTGTTCCTGTGACAGGGGTTGCAAATATTAACAAGACATTTGAAGTCCATGGAACTGTAGCCAACCTTCCTGGGCGCGGCCGCAAGAGGGAAATCGACCCCAGACTGAACTGTTCAATGACTCTTACTTTTCTTCTATTCCAGATCTTGAATGAATAGTGAGGACTCTAAAACATAGCTATGCAGACCATCAAGTGTGTTGTAGTCGGGGATGGAGCAGTGGGTAAAACCTGTCTTCTCATCTCTTATACCACAAACAAGTTCCCCTCTGAATATGTACCTACGGTAAGTGTGTGACGCTAAGAGTTTGTTTGGGTCTACCACTTAAAAGTTGATAACCGAGATTTCAATTAAGGACACTTTTTCTTCAATATTTGGTCAAGTGTGTTACATTGCCTGACCATTGTCAAGGAGGTAGATGCACAGAGGAAAAGTGGGCCTATTGGTCACTACTTGCTGCTAGTCAGTCTATACATTTATAAGGTTCTTGGGCAGAAGTTAGAGGGCTGATTCTGTTACAGTACGTTTTCAAAATATAGCCAACTTTTGCTAACTTTCACTCAGGATAGCCTCCCTCCAATTGAACAGCTGACTTGATATGGTGTGCATGCTGTTAGAGACACATGAATAACCAGTTTTCTCTGTCTTTTGTAGGTGTTTGATAATTATGCTGTAACTGTAATGATCGGAGGCGAGCCCTATACTCTGGGCTTGTTTGATACTGCAGGTATCTCTTGCTTATTCTTACCATATATTGAATGTTCAACATATCTTGATGGTTGCTGGTTGCATGCCCTGATTGTGAGCAATTGTCAACCCAAATGCATTTACATATTTTTTTTTATATTTTATGTTCACACATTTGAATCTTTAAATCCAATTCGATGGTAGACATTTTATTTGGTTCCATCTCAGATTTGTGGTACAGGGTATTAAACAGTATGATGAGTGAGTGGCTGAAATAGGGATGGTAAATAGTAATAGAAAATGGACTCGTCTGTATATATATTTTATCTAATCTAGTGACAACACAAGTGCTTTACAATGAATGCCTAACTTTTATCCAAGCATGAGGGATCAAGGCCAAATGCCTTTTACTGGTGCCCTGTGGCAGGGTCAAAACCCCTGATGCCAGACATGCGTGCTACTGCTAAGCTACCATGGTACCAACCCCCCCCCCAAGGGATCCAATCTCTTGTCTTCTTCAGCTTTCAATTCACAGTAAAAGGTTGTGAAACTTGGAGGTGTTTTTGGGTGAGGTTTACATAAGGTGTGATTTATGGTTTTGCCATGCTTACTTTTTGCCTTCTAAGAGATGTCTACTTCACTGGACTGTTATAATACTTTCTACTAAGATCGCCAATGTTTAGATTTTTATGTTTTTGTGATTTCATCAGGTCAGGAGGACTATGACAGGTTACGACCCCTGAGTTACCCACAGACCGATGTCTTCCTTGTCTGTTTCTCTGTTGTATCCCCCTCTTCTTTTGAAAATGTAAAAGAAAAGGTAAATCCGATGCACATCCACCAGGTTTTCCCCTCTCTTACACACCACTCTATTTGCCTTTTTCCTCACTCCTTTCATTTTGTCACAATTTTAGAATGTTCCATTTTGGATTTATGGGGGAGAGGGATATTTTCACCTACCACAGAGCACATTTTAAACAGTTAAGAGAGTTGGCACCTTGGCAAATTCCTCTTTTTAAATACAGAAGAAAACTATGAGTGTTATTTCAAAACCCGTATTTATAATAACTTACTGTACACTTTCTAAGCTTAGGCAGAAATGGTAGCTCAGTAAACCTTACATCAGACATATTACTGATCATGATCACAGGCTAAGCCATGAAAGTATACCCTTAAAGCAAGCATTTTTTGCTAACCGCTGTCTTGGGATTTACTGTGTGTGTGTGTGTGTGTGTTGTATCCAGTGGGTACCAGAGATCACCCACCACTGTCCAAAGACCCCCTTCCTGTTGGTTGGAACCCAGATTGATCTGCGGGATGATCCATCCACTATAGAGAAGCTGGCCAAGAATAAGCAAAAGCCCATCACCCCTGAGACAGCTGAGAAACTGGCCAGGGACCTTAAGGCTGTCAAATATGTTGAGTGTTCAGCCCTTACACAGGTAAGATTAGAATTTCCTAAAATGCATACACATAGGGACACATTTATTACAAACTTCTATGGCAAAAACCGAGAAAGTGGAGGAAAGAGAAGTATGTCCTGTAGCTAAAATATACATGTGTTGTGTATTGATCTTCATGTTCCCATACTTGCTTTTGATTTTAAGTGATGTGACTTTCAAATACGGTGGTCTACTCATTTTGTGGCTCTTTAAGGTGACTTTATTTGGTTTTGAAAATCTTTGTTTGGTTTGGGTCCATACCATACAAAATAAGACTACAGTACAAAAAATCATTTCTATTATACAGCATTAAAGGAAGTGATGAGATGAGGTAAGGTTATATCAGGTTGTATTTAATTGGGATGGGTGCATGGACCCCCCAAAAAATTGATATACAGTCGTTAAGTAAATATGTAAAATCGATCTTAAGATGACTTATTTGTTACTATTCTGGCAAGTGGTCTCACACAATGGTGATGGAAAAACAAAGTCACTTGAATATATTTTGAACATTGGGTTGACCGTTCAGTACAAATTATCCAATATCAAACTTGACTACCATAAGAGTCATGATAAACCATAGGCAAGTCGAGCCTAAAAACAGAAGATGACAAAAAAGCAATCTCACATAAAGTTTACTTGCATTGTCCATTGCCATTGTCAACCCAATAGAGTGGGACAGTTTACCCAGTCAATAGTTGATAAACTAATGTCATTTAAGTATTTTTATGTCATGGATTCATAAACTGAAAAATCTTGGTCATTGAGATTTAATAAAATGGTGAGTTTAGCTCATTTCCATCAATTAAATTAGCAAACACTAATTCCTAATTTCATACAAGTATTCAAATAGGGAAATCAGTTCAAATACTCGTCCCTAATATTTAAGTGAAAATTTCCTAAATGCTGAAGTATATTCAAATATTGAGTGCAGGAGCATATTTTTGGTTGATAACTTTCTCCACTAAGCCTATCCTGTAATAAAAACAGCCACAGAGATCTGAATACAGTTTTGCCCCATCACACAGGGATCCTCCCAACACATCACCATAGGCATTGATTTCTTTTTTCCACTGTTTCAACTTCAGGTGTGGGAGTGAAAATATGAGACTGGGTTCAGATCAGAGGGTTTGGTCGCTCAGGCTCTGGTCTATAGGAGAGAGCAGTCATGATTGAATTTGAGATTTAGCCCCCCTCCCAGCTCTGCTTCTTCCTTCCTTTCTCTCTTCCTCTCTTGTAGAGCTGTTGCACAGCTACTGATGTAATATCCTGTTTCCTGTCTGAAGGCTTCCCTTGCTCCATGCCTCAGCCCACTATACCAATGTTCTTTCTACTCTAATGTACTGCGTAGTTTTCTTGCTTGTCACACTTAATATTTTGGCCTTGGATTTTCGACACATACTTTCCTCAACACCCCCTGCCACAGTCCTTTCTCAGTCACTTGTGTTACTCTTATTCTCCATACCCATCTCTCTCTCTCTCTCTCTGTTGGTTGTTCTAACTGTCCTGTTGTTTTCTTCCTTCCCCTCTGTCATTGTAGAGAGGGCTGAAGAATGTATTTGATGAAGCTATCCTAGCTGCCCTAGAGCCACCAGAGACGCAGAGAAACAGGAAATGCTGTATATTTTAATGTCTCCGCCACCACTGCTCCTTCCTCCTCTCTGCCATTGTTCTCCAACCTCTCCCCATTCATCTCCACAATTCTCTTTCCCTTCTTCCATTCCCTTCCCTATCCATTTCTATTTCCCAAATGCAGACTTATTTCTGTCTCAATCAGCTTGCCCAATCGGAAACCTACTATATCCTGTCTTCCCCCCCAACTAGTTCTTAATATTGAAATATCTTGTCTGCCAATGAGACTGAACACTTCTGGGATTGTGCTTATCCTGTAACAATACTAACAGTAGGTTTGATTGGTTTGACACTCTTTCACTTCTGACTAAGAGTAGAGAATGTAGAATGCTATAGCCATTGTTTGTCTTAGATAAGTTTTCCCCCTCCCACTTTGTTGTAGTCAGTCTGGAGAGGTACAGTGAAAAGGGAGGGCGGTGGCACCAACATTTTGAGACCAATCTAAACACTTAATTAAACAGAGTCTCCATTCCATATGTTCATGTATTTTTTTACCACTGTTTATGTATTAATAAACAAAAAATGGAATCAAACTATGGATACATAGCTTTGAGTCAAAAAGTCATATACAGAGACTGTTTGGCTTTTCTCTTTTTTTTGGACAGCATACCCACTGAATTAAGATGCAACTGTTGGAAGTGTCATGGTAGCAATCCAGATACTTCCTGAGCAATAATTACTAGTTAATATCAATTTGGGGATTCAAGTGACTTTTAGAAGTTGTTGTCCTATGGGGTGTGTTCTACCTGACTGGCCCAACATTCTCTCTATATGACTCTATGCTACGGTGGATATCTGGTGTCTTGGAAGTCCAGATTAAAAAAGCCTGTGTGAAATGAGCTGTGAAATAAATTAATAAAGGATCATTGAACTTGCTATCTTTTCTCTGGTTCTATATTCTTCTCCAAGTCCTTCATCATTTTCCATAGAGAAACGTTTTGAAACCAAGGATGCACTGATTATTGTAATACTGGGTGATGGCTGGTTTCTTGCTCAGTGTTGGAAGAGCTTTAGTATCCTAACATGAGAATAGACTTCAATTGGTTCTTCTGTTGCTCATTCAGACCTCTCCGGAACATGTACATTTTAGATACAACCTCATCAGAATACTTTCTCCCTCCTGCTAGGTTTAATGCCAAGGTGGGTGGATACACACATGTCTGAGTGTGGCTTGTTGGTTTTATTTGGCCTTTGTTATGACCCCTGCCTTTACACATGAATGTGCATAGTGTCTTTGGACCCCTGTTCTCTTGTTCCTCCACTTTCTTGTTTGAATTGCCTTTGATTTGAACGGACGCATCCTACGCTGATATAAGATTAAACTGTTTTGTGTGTATTTACCTCACATTACAATAATCAGGACCTGATTAATCAGGGAAATTGTTTTATTGAGCACCAACACTCCACTTTCCAGTAGCCGACACTTGTCCATTTAAGTCCATTACGTGTTTTCCTTTCGTTTTGCTGTCTGCACGTGGTTATTTTGCCGTTTTCTGCTGACCTCTCTGTCGTTAACTTGCCCCTCAGCCTTTTTGTTTGACCTGTGTGTGCTGTTCCATCATTGAGCCCGTGTGTTTGTGTGTTTGTGTTCACAGAAAGGCCTAAAGAATGTGTTTGATGAGGCGATTTTGGCTGCATTGGAGCCCCCTGAGCCCAAGAAGAAACGCAAATGTGTGCTGCTATGAGGGCCACTACCCTTAAAACACACACTCACACACATACATACACACACATACTTAAACTACATACACACGCCTCCCCTCACCCCCATCCACTCCCCTACCTTGCTCTGCTAAGGCTGGTTGACAGTTTTGTCCTCTGTAGTGAAGACTAGACAGGAAACAACCAACCAAGTTTCACATAACCCTCTGCAATAATGCAAAGCTTCATTCCCAAGTCTGTTGCAGACAGAAGAAAAACTGAAACCCACCAACAGGCTGTTTTTGGCTCTGGACAGGATGGCACAGCCTTGAAAGGGGACCAGTGTAACTGTAGTACAAGTAGAAATCAATTTGTGAGCTTTGATAGACTGGCTGAAGCAAGTCCACTTAGTCTTGTGGCTTATTCACTTTTAAAGACCTGGCTAATTAGTTGTCATTGGCCAATTAAAAGCTTTGATAGACATAAACCCAAACACGGTCCTTTTCAGCTGCCTGGTCGGCAGTTGTACATGCTGCTGGTCCCTCCCCATCTGGTGACGAGCCTGTTCATCGCCTAGTCCTCCTTGCTCTTCGTCAGCACTCCCTGAAGTAGTGCTATCAGAGAGGGGTGGCTTTAATTTTTGTTTGCCAACACCCCTTTGCTCCACAAACACAGCAGGTCTGAAACATTTATTCCATATTCCAGATAGTCTCTCTGGCCCACTTAAGGAACTGCAGATCTGAAAATTAAAGACAATTCAGGGCTCTTTGGCCGATGCCCTGCGTGGTCCTATCGTAGCTTTATTGCAACATTACTCTACCATCCAGTTTTGTCAGATCTCCATGTTCAGGGTGCAACCTTGCCTTCCATTTGGAATGTCATTCACTGAAGTTAGAAAAGGCATCCGATAGTGACGGCCTAGTGAGTTGACCACAGGAATGGGCCTTTCAAAGCAAGGAACTTAAACAGTGTTAGCAGAACAAGTGGTGTATTCTTCATGCGATGCCAGGGACCAAGGGAGAGTAAGCAGGATATCATTATAACACTGCTGTGATCTTACAGTTAGAATGAGTACAACGGCGACATCCATCTGTTGAGATGTTTCTTGGTGTTAACTGGCAGCCATATTTTAGTACTATTTTAGAAACGAGTCATATGTTTTACACCAGGGTTCTGTGCTACATCAGAATTCTGTGCCTTGCATAGTGTCCAGGATGTACATTTGTGGTGTCAAGGGCTGTCTGTTGTACCGTTCCAACTGTATGGTGCTGCATGTAGCTGAGCCTTGGTCTCTGTTCTTATAATAGGTTTAACAGATGTAATAATAATGTAAGCTGGCACACAATGTTGATGTAGGCTCCAGATGTTTTTACCAAAATCTTTTTTTTGTTATGTTGTTTCATTTTGTTTGTTTTTGTTTTGTTTTATTCTTTTTCTGTATATTAAAAAGGTTACTTTTCACTCCTTCTACACTCAGAGGTTGGAACTCATCTGAACTCTTGCCTGCCAGTCAGAAAACCATTTTAAGAAAGCCTAGTCGGTCGAGTCAGTGAAGAATCGGCAGAGACTGTTTGGTAAAGCTCATTTGTGATTGGTTCTTTTTTTTTCTTCACTGGTGGTTCAGAGTTGGGTTGACAGCCACCCCAAGTCAGTATAATTATTATTATAGCCTGTTGTTTTGGTGCGAAACCAAAAGCTTTGTCTGAAGTCTTCATTCTTTGTATATGCATTATTTTCAAAAATATTAAACTTATAC
Source organism: Regalecus glesne (assembly GCA_900302585.1). Taxonomy (NCBI): domain Eukaryota; kingdom Metazoa; phylum Chordata; class Actinopteri; order Lampriformes; family Regalecidae; genus Regalecus; species Regalecus glesne. The sequence continues at coordinate 2,430 of OMLC01091636.1, read as the reverse complement.
CTTAATTGCCTTTACTACTTTTGTGTTGCCATCCTAACTTGGTTCTTTTTGAATAAGATATTAGATAAATCACTATTATCAGAGATTGATTCGATAAGTCTTACTGTAGAAGGTTGTTTGTGAGCAATGTGGCCAGTTATCTGGTAGTAATACTTGAGACATGCATCTTGATCCTGCTACAGTAAGAAGAGGATTTTTACACTGGAGCCTCCTCAAATGACCACAGGAAGCACTCACAACTAAAAGTGCCATTTAAGTGAATCCTTAAGTCCCAAGCTCCTTACATCTCCTTGTGTAGCTCCTTTTGTAGTATGGATGGCTCATGTCGGGACGGCACGGGGAAAAGGTGAGCTCTAACATTGCATGCAGAGCCAGCAGGGAGCACTGTCTGCGTATGGATGAGTTCTGCTGCCATCTTTGGTCATCACTGCGGTTTACTGAACAGCAACATGCACAGGAAGAGCAGGATCAACCAAATGGTACCATTCTGCAACATACTCATACATGAACGCCTTGGTGAAACCAGATGATTGGATTTTAGGATAAATACATCTGTGGTCCAGCTTTGTGTATATCTCAGGTCATCTGATGAAAAGCATTTTAGATGTATTGCTTCTAAAATCTTTGTTGATAGAATATTGCTTAGCAAAGAAAAAAAGGCTACCTTCAAGTAACTAGTGAAAAATAAACGGTTCACTCCTGCTTAACTTGCCCCCTAGTTATAAAAGCTGTGTAAAGGTTTACTGTAGGGCAGTGTTGAGGGTGTCACATTTGTGCAGCCTGCACAGATGTTGTTGAATTCCTCAAATATCTGCAAATGGGGGTGATCTCCCAGGATCGGTGACCTGGATCATCTGTCTTGAGGATAGTAGAGACATGCCCTAGCCTCCATCCCCCTTGTATCCACCGCTGGGAGACTTTCACACATTCCCTGTATTTCTGGAGTGCTGTCTGTCAGCACCTTCTTACACTAAAGAGACGCTGACAGCTATTAATTATCATACAGGCTGAACTAAGGGCATTCCTACACCAGTTAAAATCTTTCTCTCATCCATACGCCCCCACCCGCACCCACAGTGTCGACACGCTAATGAGTGTGCAACGAGACACCACCTGGGCTCCAGTGGTCTTCATTATATCTGACAAATGTGAACAGGGAAATCTATGTCCTCTGGTGTACATTCATTATCAAGCCTGGCTGGAGCTAGCCTCCTCTGGGGAAACCAATCGGAGAAGGGAATATCAACAAGCAACCAACGAGGACACTTTTCTGTCAGCCTCAACTATAGCGTAATGGGCTTCACACAAGTACTGTGTGTTGGAAGAGAGCCATAAGGCAAAAATTTACCGCTGCACAGCGGTAAATCTGTTTGGAACTACACTGGCATAAATGGTCAACCCTGCCATGTTTGCTCACATTCGTCTACATGTAGCCCACCTACTCCTTATTAAGTCAGGGAAGGGCCCTGAGTTTTTTTGACTCAGTTAAATCTAATTTACAATAGAGTACCTAAGGCAATGTCATGTTTCACTTAACTATATAACTTATTAGTCTTGAGTCTCTAATTCTTAACTGTAACACAATTTACCACACTAGAACTGGAGCCATAAACAAGCAAGTCAGGAACATTTTATTTGTATAGTCCATTATCACAAATTACAAATTTACCTCAGTGGACTTCACAGTAACACACTATCCTGTTCTTAGGCCGTTGCATTGGATGGGGAACGAGTCCCTTAAAAATCCTCTATAAGGAGAAAACTAGGAAGAAACCACAGGGAGAGTAATAGAGGAGGCATCTTTCTCTCGAGATGGACAGATGTGCAATGGTTGTTGTGTGAACAGTATAAAACCAATTTGTAGCACACAACACTGAGAGGATAACATACTTATAATGGAATTACAAGATAACTAAGCAAGCACACAGTTAAAGTGTTCCATCTCCAAATTAAATGGAACTAGAATCACACATAGTGTAGAATAAACACTTCTGGCTGGAATAATTGCTGGAATAATTTTAAACTGAAAGATTATCAAGAAAATATTACATTTTGTATTGCTTTAGCAGGGGATTTTGGGATATTGTTGTTCACCTCAGTTAACAGTGTACTGCATTTCCTAGACGGTATATAACATCAGACCAAATAGATGCACTAAACTAGCATTCCGTTTTAAGTAGCGCCCTCTGATGCTGAACATATGAACAGAGTGACACCCTCCCCCTGAGACAAAAGCCCCGGTCTTCCCTATCACAATACATGTATTGCTGGCTCGAGCATGGGTGCAGTCTACTTAGCCACCGTGGTATTCAGCCGTTCACAACATCTCCGATTCCATAGTCAAAACTTCTTGCCAACATATGAAAAGCAATGTGGTTTTCATCAAGGAGGAGAAGGGAGGGGTTGCACTTGTTGGCTTTGTTGAAGGGT
>OMLC01091635.1:0-19503 GCA_900302585.1 Regalecus glesne | reverse complement strand
ATGCTAATTTGTGAAGAGGGAAAGTTTGGGATAGAGTTGAGGCCCTTTTTACTGTGCTTTCTACTTTACTGCTGTAACACAGTAATTTCCCCCTGTGGGACTAATAGAGGAATAACTTATCTTATCTTATCTTATCTTATTGTATCTTATCTTATTGTATCTTATCTTATCTTATTGTATCTTATCTTATCTTATTGTATCTTATCTTATTGTATCTTATCTTATCTTATTGTATCTTATCTTATCTTATTGTATCTTATCTTATCTTATCTTATCTTATCTTATTGTATCTTATCTTATCTTATCTTATCTTATCTTATTGTATCTTATCTTATTGTATCTTATCTTATCTTATTGTATCTTATCTTATCTTATTGTATCTTATCTTATTGTATCTTATCTTATCTTATTGTATCTTATCTTATCTTATCTTATCTTATCTTATTGTATCTTATCTTATTGTATCTTATCTTATCTTATTGTATCTTATCTTATCATATCTTAAAAAAGGTTTTGAGGCTATTGCTTTGAGAAATATGACATATCTCATATTTTATTTTACATCGAACAAAATGACCATTTGGTCCCATATCTTGACTGAGAGACAGATGAGGTATTAGCTGTTTATCTCAAAGACGTTTCTAATTTGATATGATGAGACAATTCTTATTTTAATCTATAAATGCATTCCGTTTAGTATTTAATCTCTGGACTTCAATCTTTTTTTTTCACATGGACCCAATCTTCCTCGGTGCTCTAATCCGCTTCTGTGCTTGAGACCAAAGGAAACAACATAATCAAAACATCCCAACTGTATTGAGATGCTTAAAGCAGACCACGTGACTCACCTTCAGCAGATGGTGACCCACTCGGAACGGGAGGTCCGGGTCATTCTTTATCCCGGGAGCAACGACTCCGGTGCCGTACCCATGCCACGCAACCACAAAAGGATTGTCAATGGTGATCCAAAACTTCACATCATCTCCAAAATGCTGAAAGCAAAAATCAGCGTAGTCTCTGAAAAGGTCAATAAGCACCGGGTTGCCCCAGCCACCGAAGGTCTGCTGGAGGTGGTCGGGCAGGTCCCAGTGGTATAGTGTGACCACGGGCTGGACGTGGATCTCCCTCAGCTTCTTTATGAGGGTCCGGTAATAGTTGGCTCCAATTTCATTATAGCTCCCTCGCGTCCCATTGGGGAATATCCTGGACCAGGACAGGGAGAACCTGTAGTGGCTGACCCCGAGCTGTTTAATGGCCCGGATGTCAGCATGGATGTTGTGATAGCTGTCACTGCCAACATCCCCGGTGGTCATCCGGTTTCCACCACGCGTAAAGGTGTCCCAGACAGACAGACCCTTGCCGTCCTTCTCAAATGCCCCTTCCACCTGGTAAGCTGCCGTGCCCACCGCCCATATGAAGCCCTCCGGGAAGGTGTCGTAAAGGAAGGCTTTGTCCCCTGGATAGGGCAGTTTGCTGAATCTGCCCCAGGTTTTCAGACCAGCGTAAGGCTTTGCCACCACGCCGGTCTCCGAGATAAAGAGGAGAACTGCTAAAAAGCTGAACATTGTCCTCTTTTTAAAAAAAAATCCTATGTTACCCTCCCTCCTTTTCTTCCACACGGATCCAGTTTAAGGGCAGGCTATTTAGAGGTCCAGTTTGTGGTTATCAGTGAGTATTTGATCTTTATTTAACCATGCTGAGAGGGAGCCTTGCAGTGACAAATTTGTGGTCTTTGGAGTGCAGTCCCCCAGCTGTGCTCTGCTTCCAGACCCGTTAGTAAATCTGTCAATTATTACCCAAAGCACTTGACGCACCAAGGTCTCCATGGACAACATTATGCCACATTATCACCCCTGTCATCACGTTGGGTTCAGAGGGAACATAGGGGACAAATGTATTATTTGATCACAATTCGCTCTCTATGTTTTTCTTATCTGCTTCTGATTATTGTGTCATCTGTGCAGCTTTATAATAGCTTCTAAATGAAAGGTGTTATTAAGGGAGTTAAGAATTAAACAAACGGCTGCAACCAGGCCTGAGTCAAAGCAGAGAGAACACATGAGGTCACGGCTTACCTTTGGGGGTCTCTTCATGGAGGATCTCATTAATAAACCTTCACACATCACTGGACAGCACTGCTCCTATGGTTGGTTCTTTTGTATTCTAGCAGACATGATGCCATTTTCAGCAACAACTATGTACATCCTCTATAAGACTGGTCCAAAGAGATGGATTTAAAAAGAAAATCTTCGCAGGACAAAAGTCAAGGACACTGAAGGGCAGTTTGCACCCCCACCCCACGGCCCACTTGAGCCCAAACGGGGTCTAACCACCATCTGTGAATGACATTTAAGACCCAGGTGGCCTGTGCTGTGATCAGTGTCATACATCCTAATGTTATCAGCTAATCTCATAATCCACCAGGTACAGCAGAGAATATTACATTTGAAGCAGAGCACTCGTCTGCATTCAGGTCTGCTTTGGATGGACAGGCAGACAGTTGGGACAGGGGGTATCACTGAGGGGAAGATATGCAAACAGTGACATACTCGGTTAGTGTACCTTACATGATGATATTACTTTTCTCTCTTCCTGCTTCCAATTGGGTTGCTTGGATACTCTGGGCTTGTACAGTTTGCTTGCTCCATCTGACACTGGTATTAATGTTAATGAGGGTCATGACCCCTTTGGATGGTTTCTGTGTGTTAGTTACAGAGAGATGGGCATAATCAATTTTTCTCTCATCTCAATAAGTGTTTCATTTTGTACGGAATCTCAGAGTTATCATAAACTGGACTGGGGTTCTATAATCATGGACATCCATTTGCGTGTGGCATCACAAGTTGATGGGGACTAAAGAACCCCTGCCATATCTCGCTTTTCTTCCAAGTTTGTCAATGAGCCCCATCATGCTTCTGTTCAGATTCTGCATTGTAGGGGAGTCTCACAGTCCAGGTTTGGTCTGACTTTTCTTAACCTTTAAAAACAGTTCTGAGTCATGGATTGTAATCCATGTTTGTTGGCATCCCGGGTGCCCCTTGAGAAAAGATCACTTGCCCCTTTCAGAGGCCTTCTGCGGTCGGGCTCTGTTTGCTCTGCAGGTCATCCGTGTGGTTGGTTAGTATCATAGACTCTGAAGGCCAAGTCCTGCGGAGACACACAGGAGAAGAACAGTTTATGGAACTGGCTCGGTTATGAAACTCTTTCTGACTGCTGAACTGACCGAGTCTTAAACATATATTAACGATGCACCAATCAGGAGGGAACCAGTTGTGCAGCAGCGTACATACGAAGTTATGTACGCTGCTGCTGTTGTGCTCGTGTTGCCTGTGTGGATCTGCTCCATGTGCCCTGAGGGGGGGCTGTGTACCATGTTATTGATAGTTTTAGTTTACTTTAGGATCAGTTGGTCATGCAGCTGATCCATTCCTTGCCAGGCCTATAGTTATATTGCCCTTTGACACAATAAAATATGCACTTCAAACATGTTATTGTCCTAACTGAACTGGCGGTGATCCAATACTTAAACCAACAAAGGTTTAAGTCCATACGGTGATGGACTGTATTCGGTTAGGCTTTGGATCAGTCCAAACTTGTGAATTCCTTCAATTTTGATTTAAATTTCTAAACCAATTTCTAATATCATGGTGTGTGTGTGTGTGTGTGTGTGTGCCTGATGAAGTGCTTGTAGGGGCAGCAGGGGATGCACAGGAAATATCCACATCCGCATATTCTGCGATGTTTGTGGCTTATTTCCTAGAACTGATAAACTCCAATATCTTGGTTATAATGCTTTCTTTATTTCTTAAGGGGGCGGCACAGCTCAGTGGGTAGAGCAGTCGTGTGGCAATCGGAAGGTTACAGGTTCGATCCCCGGTCCTGCATATGGTATGTCAAGGTGTCCTTGATCAAGACACTGAACCTCTAACTGCTCCCCGAGCGCCATATGTCGGCAGCTCACTGCTCCTATACAATAGGTTGGGTGAAAAATGCAGAGAAATCCAAATTTCCCCTTGCGGGACTGATAAGGGAATCATTTATTTTATTTAAAGACAAGCTGTGTGTGGCAATCGCTACCCAAATAAAGCTTGAATCTGTTTGAATTGCGGTTAATGGCATAAGTGACTTAGAAAACTCTGAGCCCCCTCAAGTCTGGTGCTTGGTAGACTGTTGATGTGAAGAACACAGTCATGAATTAATTAATCTGTTCTCCAACCAGTTCATCTGTCAGCCAACCAGCATGTGATTATGACCACTCATGTCCCATGTACCACGGGGCATTGGTGCGTATTTATTTTCCACAAGCGAAAGGCAAGAGGCTGGATAAAGATCATGTAGATCAAAGTAGCCGTGCAGATGCATTGCGGAGCTCTGAAATGTAAGTCTCCCTGTGCAGAACTCAACAAGCAAAGGATGTCATATTAGGACTAATCTGCCAAAATGTTAATTTGTCTTTCAGTAGTGGACATGCTGATGCATTCAGACTCTTGATAAGATAGTTGTGATCACAGATGAGGTGTCACGATTTAAATTGGGTGGAAAGATGAGATAAGAAATTCCTTTATTAGTCCCATGAGGGGAAATTTGCAATGTTATAGCATCACAGTGGAAACCAGGACAGAGTCATGGAAGGAAAAAAAAAAAGTCTAAGCTGTCTACAGATAGTTATCTTATTGTACATTGAAATGACATACTGAAATGAAATGCAGTGTGTGGAGGGCAAGATGGATTCACTCAAGTATCAGGAGATCCTCGGAGAAAATGTCATGCCATCTGTGAGGAAACCTTCCAGCAGGACAATGATCCCAAGCATAACTCAAAGTCCACCAAGGCTTGGTTTCAGAAGAAGTCCTGGAAGATACTAGAGTGGCCATCACAGTCACCTGACTTGAACCCCATTGAAAATCTTTGGTGGGATTTGAAGAGGTGGTTGCAGCACACAAACCCAAGAGTATTAGTGAGCTGGAGGCCTTTGTCCATGAGGAATGGGCTAAGATTCCTCAGGAACACTGCCAGGTTGTTAGCAGCAGGCCATAACAGTAAATGGGTGCTCTACCAAGTACTAAAGATGTTTGTCATGAGGGGGTTGAACCATTTTGAGACTCCAGTAGTCATTAAAAGCAGCATTTGTTGTTGAATTTGGAGAAACCCCCTGTAATATTAGTCGTGTTGAGCTATTTAAAATGTTCTTCTTTGATTTGTTTTTTTGTAAACAGCTGCTAGTTTGTATATTTGACTGTAAACCTGATTTGCAGTGGGGGTTGAATACATTTTGTATTCCCCTGGATCACTTCATATCACTACATAGCCCTCACCTGAGGGGGTCAGCTATCCCTGATGACCCCATCACCCAACACAAAGTCTGTAAGGTGTCCGGGTTAGTAGCATTGATGGGCTGGCCCACCATGTTTTGCCAAAGACACCACTATGTGCATTGCCCTTTGGTCAGGACATGTGGTGTCATACTCCGATTGTTCCCAGCAGCAGAGGGGGCAAGTTGGCCAATGGGGAGGGAGTCTGTTTCAATACAACTCTACACTGTGCCCCTGACCCGGCATGCATGCTTTGTATGCCACCTCAGCGATCTCTCTCCGTGTTTCACCAGTTCCCTTCTGGGTTATACAGAGGTCACAACAGTGTACATGTAGCTTGATGCTCTGTTAACACCTTGTCCAGCACTACCATCCTCAGAGATGACAAAGAGTCTTTGATCTCTCGTTCACATTACTATCGGTATATTGGAAATCTATCAGTCATGTATCAACATATTGTTTTATTGTTGATATTTAGAATTGTGTGTACATTGCCAGGAGGCAAGGGTTAACAGCGGTGCACCTGGTCTCTGTTGAGCTGTGTCTAAAGGGAATTGACCCTTGCCGATGCCCCCTGGGTCAAGCGGAAATAGGCAAGACAACTAGCACCACTTATAAGAGCAACTCTCAGTCTATCTGTAGCTGTTTTGCTATCAAAGACCCAGTTCTTAACTGATCAAAATGACTCTCCAACACTAGCAGATACTCTGAGCTGGGAGTTCTGTGTCTGTTCCAGTGGGTTCCCTGCACCATCACACATGTCCGCTGTGCTCTGCTTCAGAACAGCTGTATTTTGTGGTTGTTGTGCTTGCTAGTGAATAGTCCAACAAACTCATCCATGTCCAGGGACTCAGCTGTCTTTGACTCGATGCTGAGCACTCCCGGGTCACTCAGTCTTTCATCAGTCATGGCTGCTCGTAGTTGATTCTTGATCAATTTCAATGTGATACAACTGTGTTAGCAAGCAGTAGTGCTGTTGCGGTATTACAATAGCAATTTTACATAAAGGGAAAACTCCTGAAACACCTCATTAAAAGGCTCGAGAAACACAGTGAGCTCCAATAAGCCGGTCAGGTTCTTCATTCCTCTCTTCTTTTTCCTTTCCGAAATCCTTTTGGTTTGGTGCAGCTCAAATCCCAGATCATCCACATCGGCCTCATAGATCTTTGTGAACAAATAAAGAGGTGACTCTTCTTAAAAGTTGATGCTTTTAGGATGGAGAGCTTGAACACCTCTCATCATGTCACAGTTAGGCTTAGAGAAATGTTTCTGTGACTTCCCAATCACAGAGTCGAGGATTGGGTAGAAGATGTTCCTTCGAAAACCATCCGCATCATCTTGGTCACTCCTACACTCGCCAACAGTGGACATCACTACAGATCCCTCTAGTCTGGAGCTGATCTTCAATTGCCTTTTTTCCTGCTGTTCAATTGCTGAGATTACATTTCATACCTGTGTCTAAGATCTCTCTCCATAGCTCACCACAAAGGGATTCCTCTCTGTAATGTTAACATGAGTCCTGTAGTGCTCCAATAAGCTCAACAGTTCTCACCAGGTCTAGTGACGGTGACTGAAGCACGTCAGACAGAAGCTTGGTGTCACCGAGCACTTTGTGGAATGTTGCTAAAAGCCCAATAAAAGGTACGTCAATTTGGGTAAGTAAGCTGCTGGCCTCCACAGACCTATCTCCACTTCTCTCAAGGCCTGATCTCTTAAGGGACACAGATTACTGTAGGTGGCCGGTCCATCATGTTACGGCAGGCTAAGTGCCTGCATGCCCATCTTGTGTCGCTAAGCTCCCGAAGCTCTCTAAGGTTGACCTCCATACATTCTTAATGGACTTCTAGCCATTTGCGGTGACCGTCCGAGCCTGATATGAAGACATACGTGTGGCTTCTGTGGTAATGAAAAGAAACATGCCGCCTCAGGTACTGACTTGACCGTATCAACCAAAGCTAAGTAGGGCTGTGCACACAGCCCAGCACATCACTGGATGTGAGCTGTCCAGTCTGCAGGAGCTGTACACCCAGCAGTGTCTCAGGAAGTCCCTGTGGGTCATTAAAGATTCCGCACATTCACACAACAGTCTGTTCTCTCTGCTGCCCTCAAGGAGATACTCTCAAAACACACACCAGCAGACTGAGGAACAGCTTCTTTCCTCAGGCCATACGCCTTCTTAGTAAATAGCATGCACACAAACATAGGTGCAACTGAACCATCTCTCTAACATCTGATCACCACTTGTGTGGTATCTTAAATTACTGATCACATGTGCACCATTATTGCTTTTTATACTTGATCGATTGATTTCTACTCTTTATCTTCACCTATTCTATGCCTTATTGCCTTATACCTATTGCTTGATATTTATTTGCTTTGCATTGCTTTATACCTGTGTGTGTACAATATAATTATTTTATTTGATCTTTATCTCATGTTTCTGGAATAGTCTCCAGGCCTAAGAATTTCACACGATTGTACTCGTACAACCGGGGTGAGAATCCACATTTTGAATCTAGAACTTTGGATGAAGCATTTGAGGCTGACCTCTCTTTTAACAAATTAAAGAAGTTCCTAATTTACATTTCTTCCAATTATGAACCATCTTTTATCCTTCATGAATCTCTAGGTTACTTTATGCTTTCATGGTCTTATTTTTACAGTATTGCAACTCCAACTAGCAGCTGCCCACTGCTCCGAAATAATGAAAGGCCTTGTTTTATGAGTCATAACTAATCCCAATGTTGCAGGAGTGGACATGGATTTAGTTAGAGCTTTGGTTATTATGACTGGATGACCTTCCTGACACCCTCTAGTAGGTTCAAACCTGCTGCCTCTGGCTTGTCAGTTCTGGAGGACAGTGCTCTAACTGCTGAGCTACCCACTGCTTCGATACAAAAGAATAGGTTAAATTTAGAGGACAAATTTCACTGTAAGAATACAAAGACCAGATATAGTAGCTTTCCTTTTCTGGCTATTCACTGTTGTAGAGGCAGAAGTCCATCCATCCATCCATTGTCAACCGCTTATCCAAAGCCAGGTCGCGGGGGAACCGGGGCCTATGTCAGTTCTCATTGGGCGAAAGGCGGGATACGCCCTTGAAGGGTCACCAGTCCATCACAAGGTAAATCCATTAGGGGAACAGTGTCTTGATCAAGGACACTTGGAGATGCTTCTCTGCAGGTGCAGGGCTCAAACCTGCAACCTTCCAATTGCCAGACGACTGCTCTACCCATTGAGCCATGCCGCCCCTATAGGCAGAAAGTAACAAAGTTAATTCATTCAAGTACTTTACTTGAGTAAAAGGTCTGTTTTTACATGTCATTAGACCCATGGCGCTGCGGGTGGACATGGACCTAGAAGGAGCATGCTGGATTAAGGCCTTCCTGATGCCCCCACAGGATCAAACCCACAATGTTTGACTTGCTATGTCCTTATGTGTGCACTTGACTGTTCAGCTAATGCATAGCCTGCTAGGTGAGGTTACTAGTTACCTGTGTAAATAAACCAGCCACAAGATACAATTTCTGAGTTTACAGAACACTAAAAGGGGTTTCAAATCGATCACATTCACTTTGGATACTTAAGCATATTTTACAGCCAATACTTCATTCATTTTTACTTAAATGAAATTTTACATGTAGGACTATTACTGTAAATTGAGTATTCTTACATATTGTTGTTACTTTTTTACTTAAGTACAGGCGTTGAACACTTTTCTCACCATTGCTCTATTCTGGCCAGCTAAAGCCCAGTACATCACACTAACCAGCTTGGCCTCCCATATCCATGAGATCATACCCATGTGAGGACATCGGGCTTTAATAACGCACACTCCATCTAGATCAGCGTCCACAGCCACAACATGGGCACTAATCGTAATATAAAAATGGACCTTATATTGGCTAGTAGTTTGTTTGAGGAATAGTTTAAAGATTTTCAGGAAAATTAACATTGCTTCAAGTCTTCAGGTAGATCGCTTTGCTGTTTCAAAATCCATCCAAATCAATGAAGACCACTTCACCATCCGAGCATCAGTAAAATCACTTCCATCTTTAACATCTAATCTCAAAATGCCCTTTGTGAGCTCCTGTTACTAATTTCTTCCATCTAAATGCACAGTATTTCTTAATCTTTTGATTAGATGATATAAATTATCTACATCAAAATTTATACTGAAATATTTGTTTTAAAAGGTATATTTTTTCATAAACTTCCTTTGTTCAATTTCAATAAAGGCAGTCTGATGTATAAGTTGATAACTGATGGCTCATCCCATTATCCAGCTGACATGTTGAGATGCTCACAGCAGCTAACATCTCTAGCATAACACTTACTCTTCTGTGATGCCTGTTTAAAACACTTTCCACAACTTACCTACATGCCTGGGGCTTGATGAATCCTCAAACTTACATTTGATGGAATGGTGTACATGTCCTATCCGGATACACCTTTCCTCTCTTAGGACAAGGGAATTACTTGTTCATTAAGAAAAAAATCATAACTTGATCAGAAACAAATGAAAGGTGAGGTATAGATGATACCATCATCACCCTCTACTCTTCCTTTCTAAAAGACATAGTTGAAGCTCTTCACAGCTTAGACCACATCAATGCTGTTGGGCTTCATCCAGAACTTCCGAAGTGAACAAAAGAAAAAAATGACTATGGACGGTTTTATAGAGAATTGTATTGATACAACAGACGGAGATTCTGACTGGGTGGATGTGAAGCCATGCTAATCAGCAGTGGCCAACACGGAAATCATGAGCAGCTGTTTTTTTGTTTTTTTCCAGTCTACAAGTAATTACAAACCTAAGAATGCAACACACATGAAGTTTCTTCAGAAGAAATTCTACATTTGGACAGTTTCAATGACATTTTTTTTTAAATTTCATAAAATGTAAAAAAAGTGTTAATATACACTGCTGTAAACAAAACTGAATGAAATGGACTCTCCCCTATAAGAAAATTGACACAACTGACATCACACTAAAAGTAAATGGTTAATCTCTTTCAGTTTAGAAGTGGACACAGGGAAGATTTGTAAGCAATATTGCTTTAAGGAACCACTTTAATATCAGTGGGCGAAGGCTTTACAACATCCCCCCAGTCAGGCTCAAACAACACAACAGAACATGAAACAGACATGAGACTATTTACAAAGGTGATCTTTTTTTTCCTCTTTTTTTTCTCAGTTAAAATTTCTACTTATGTGGCGAATATCATCACAATGCAACACAATCGCAACAACCCATAGCTGATGAAACGGATATACTGACGTAGTGTGCGTGTGGTATGCGCAAGTGTCAGAGTTTGTGTAACAGTAGGAGCGTCGGCGTATGAAAAGTTTAAAAGTTCGATGTCCATATTTCCTTCCCACATTGTTCCTCTCTGTCACTGAATTGAGATGACAGGCTCTCCTCCTTCCTCAAACACATTCCTGTCCATTCTCATTCATCTTCTTCTCCCTGCTGCCTTCTTGCGTGCCTGGCGGGAGTGGAAAAAACCCAAAACAAAAGACAGGCATCAGTAGGATTTAAACCTGAGATAACATCCTCCAGTGTGTTGTGAAAACAGAACGAGACATTGTTGGCACTGAGCTTCCATCACTAGAATATCACAGCCTTTGCTATGTGAGGAGTCCTAAGAACATCATAAAAGACATTACACACCATGGACACCATCTGTTTCAGCTCCTCCCATCAGGTAAGTGCTTCAAATCAAACTGGACATGAACAAGTAGACTGAAAAACAGCTTCTTTCCAAAAGCTGTAGTGCTAATGAACTCAGATACAGTGAGGAAAATAAGTATTTCACCCCATGCTGATTTTGTGACTGTACCTCCTTACAAAACATTGAACGGTCTATACTTTTCATGCTAGGTTCATCTTAACAGTGAGAGATAGAATATTTTTTCAAATCCCAGCATAGGAATTTGAATGAATATGAATTTTTGTAAAAATGAACAGATACAGCCTATGAAACAACCATATTCTGGCCATGGATTTGCAAAAATGAACATTGATCTCTTGGCCATTTGTATCGATTACTAAAAATGAGCAACACTATTCTGGCCTATTGTAGCCTATAGATCCATAAAAATCCCTGTTAGGGACGCTAGTTTGAATGGGGTGTTAAAGAGGCCGTTTATAGGGAGAGGTAATGACCATCCCTGAACCGAGAGGGGTTAGGAGTACATCGGTCACCATCTTACGATGCAGTGATGCAACTATTCCCCAATCTTCTGGTAATACTACACATTACTGCTTTAACTAGTAAATGGTCATGCCAATTTGCCAATAGAACCACTTGTTGGCTTTGGGTGTTATACACTTGGGCTGTTCATAAAGTTGTGGGATACCTGCGATGAGATGAGAGTGAAAAAAAATCACTAGATGAGTGATGAAATGTTTCTCCCTCTAAATGCTGTATCCAGATAAATTGATTAAATTATATGTGATGCAGAGGTTAATAAACATAGATTTCAGACACAAGTTCACCATCTTTTTGCAACTTCCTTTCCTGTCACTTGGTATTTGCAGGGAGGAGAGTATGGGTATTTTGCATTGCAGTGTGGTATTTTCAGTGTAAGAAGGGCATGTGTGTTGCACAACATTTTTAGCTGCAATGGAGAATTGTATTTTAGAGTTACAATTTGGACACTCAACCAGAATGAAGGGTGGATATGAAGTATTACATAGAAAATATGGAGCGATTGTGGACGCAACTCAGCTGGTTTTACTGTTTAACAACGTTCAACTAGATAGAGGAAGATTTTGCAGCAAAATCAGATGGTGTTACCTGGATTTCTAATGAAAACCTGCATACACATGGACTTCTATGGAACATGGATCAATAGTTGTACCAAACATGTTGTCCATCAGAGTAAAGCAGTTTGATGTGTGGTAGTTTGCTTTCCAGACTATTTGGAACTTCTCTTTAATTCTTAGGTTTTCCTTTTAGGAAATCTTTGAAAAGGAGATCTGAATAAAATTGTATTTCTTAAGCCCCACCAAGAAGGCCTACTATCCTAAAATTCACAAAATCAGCACCACTTTTTCTGATACCTTGGGCGTTGGCTCCTCCTCCTGCTCTTCCCCTTCTTCATCTTCTTCATCTTCCTCCTCAGACTCATCTTTAGCAGCAGCTGCCTTTGATCGACCACCACGCCTGGGCATGGCAAAGGATAATTGTTTATAAAAAAAAACGCTAAACATTGATGCAGGTGAAAAGCAGTAGATAACACAGGTCACTACAGGTTTAGGATACTGGACTAATACTTGAACATTTAAGATAACAGCGGCAGTGGCAATATTACTCAATTTGATTGCAATTCACCATAAAACAGAAAGAAGAAGAAGAAAGGTTCTCCCTCACTCTAATATATTGATAAACCTATAAGGGCAAAGACACCCACAAATGACCTTACACTGGTTTCTTAGCAGGTGGCTGGGCTGACTTGGGTGGACGTCCTCTCCTCTTCTGTGGTGTAGACTCTGTTGACTCTGAGCTGTTAAAATAAGAACATTCACAACAACAGGGTAGGAGAGGTCAGTGGCTGTGCTATCAGACACAAACCTCTGCAAGTTTATGGTGTTTTTCAGGGGTCTATAAAAGGTATAATTTGTGTTGCCTGATAATTTGAGATGATCTTTTATATGGTGAATATCAGTAATATAATTAAAAATCAGTCACTGCTTTGCCATTAACCAGAAAGCCTTGTCCAGTTCATAGAAGAATTTTCCCTATATGTATGGATCTCTGAAATAATATTGCTTTCAGCTCACATTTAAAATTTGAATATCTATAAAGATCAAAAAATAAACCAAAGCAGCTAATCATATTTGGTTCATTTGGAAAGGTCACAGGTCACATTTAATATTGAAAAAGAAAAAAGCCGAAATAATATTTGGTAATTTTGTTCCAAAATTTGTTTTGCTCGAAGTATATTTTAGCAAGTCATTGGCTTAGGAACAAAGTTGTAAGTTATCTCACTGTTATATGTAGTATCTATCTAGAATGAGGACTAAAAAGTCTGTCAGAGACTTGTCAATTTGTCTAATTTTTTAAGTAGATTCTACACCACAATGAATTGCACAGTGCTACTACATCAGCACTAGAATACTGTCACATTGGCAAATTGCACTTGAAGAAACAATAACTAAAAGGGTTGAACCGTTTTTCCTTCTTTCTTCAAAATGATCATTTTCAAGCCATACATATATATTAAGAAAAACAACAACCCAATAACCAATCCCGCCAGAAAAAAAGAAAAAACAACCCCAAAACCCCAAAACTGATTCCCCCTCTCACCTCTGCTGTGATCGGCGCGGCGCCCGTGCTTGCCTTCCCCCCTTGGCCTTCACCTCCATGTTTTCACTGCTTCCCTCGTCATCCTCTTCTTCCTCTGCTTCTTCCTCCCCTCGCTCCTCTTCCTCTTCCTCCTCTGGGGGTGGAGCTGCCTTTTTCCTTCCCCTCTTTCCCTTAACGGGTGTGTCTTGGCTGGGCGTTGTTGTCTTCGGAGGCCGGCCCCTGCGTCCTTTTTTTGGTGGGCTGTTCTGTTCGTCCTCTGGCCTGTTATCCTCATTCCATTGGTCCTCAGATTCTACCACTGCCGTTGTATTAACTGCTGCCTTCTTGCGTCCACGCTTTGGCCTGCTGTCCTGGTCGTCACTGGAGGCCACAACCCGTTTCCGACCACGAGGCTTTTCCCCATCCTGTGGTAAAAGGAACATATGTAACATGGATAGATGTGCCCGTGTTGGTATATAAATGAAAGATATGACAGTTAAAATTGAAAGTGAGTTGATGACGAGTTTCGGGTCAGTTGTGCAGTAACTAGTTGTTGTATTTTTTTGGGGGGGGTTGCACTTAGATTTACTTTATCATTTAGCAGATGATGTTATCCAAAGCCACTTACAAGAAAGTCAGCAATTAACAGATATATTTGTGCATCAGACTATAGGCATCTTAGCAATAGCCGTTATTTCATTGCCAAAAGTGCATGTTATGTTAAATTCGATTTAATCCAAGTGTGCACAGATCGTTTGTGATGATAATGGAGCTGTTGTCGCGAAGCAAATGAAAAATGTTGACAAACGTGGTGTAGAACTTCTATTCATCACAGTTTATTTACACAACTTGTAGTTGCCAAGCTTATCTCAACTCTTCTCCAAGCAGTGTTTGCACAAGAGAATCAAAGCAGAGCCACACACAGGTTAACAACTAAAAGCTTTTTACCAGGGCATAACAACACATCCATTTCAACCTGATCTATTTCAACCTGCTTTAATGAGAAATGGGATTTAATTAAAATGGGTTTTGGAAGTATGGAGATAGATATAGCTTCAAAAAGGTGAGGAACAAATTCCAAACCTTGTCTACATTGTCCCCTCTCTTTAGGCTGATGTCCTCATTTTCACTGTGGTCCATCTCTGCACTGTCCAGCCTGGAATGCAACACATGATACGTTAAATGGCAATACAGGAGTTTTTGTGATTGGCAGTATCGATTGGTTGTGAAAAGCTCAATGGCAAGAAAGAGACAGCAAAATAGTTAAAGTCAAGCTCCCCAGCTGCGGAGTGTACCTGCTGGCCATATATCTGGGGGTAACATTACATACAACTTAGAACTAAAAGTTATGACCAATCTAAGGTTATGACTTTGCATGATTTAAGAACTAAGCCCTGTATGTGTTGTGCCTAGGTGAAACTTTCCTGTCTAGTATGGAGCAGGTTTACGTTGGAAAATGAGGTAAGTACACATGGTAATAATGAAAGAAAATATATTAACGACACACCCATAAAAGAAAAACAACAATGGCGGTGCATCTTGTTTACAGAATAAATAATGAAAGTGCATCAAGTGGAAGAAGAGCAGTCTTTTATTGGACAAACCCACGGGTCATCTATTCAGACAGAGAGCTAATTGAGATATGATAAGATAAGATATTCCTTTATTAGTCCCACAGGGGGAAATTACAGTGTTACAGCATCAAAGTGGAAAGCAGAGTAAGAGAGGCCTCAAATCTAGAGTATAAATGCAACAACAATTTAAACAAGGGGGGGATATGAAAAGTAAATACAGTATGAAAGAGAGATTTGTTTTGGCAGCCAAGATTTTCCCGAGTTAAGCGAAAAGCTCTCCCCTTAACTATAGCATGTATTAGACAGCATGTGTAGTCCCCTGCCCTGCATTTCTGATTGTGCCCAGATTTTATACAAATTGAGCCTTTCAAAACACTGAATCCTTTTTGGCTTTTGACAAAAGAGCTTTCCATTTCTTCCTGATCTTTTCAACCGTCCGCAGTTCATCACATTCATTATTGATTGGACTGGTGATCGATTTCCATGCTGATAGTTTTTTGTTTGTTTATGTTGGTTGTTTAATTTAGTTAAGGGGACATTTCCATGCTCTCACAGAAAAGGTAAAACCGTTCGACTGGACACAATGTTTATCCCCTTTTATGTCATTTCCTCACCTGGATTATTGAGCATGCATCAAGACATTTCTATGGGGGACACGGTAGAGCATGTGCTTCAGGAATTAATGAGCCAGAAAGCAGCAGGTTCAAACCCAACCCTGGCCATCAGGAAGGGCATCTGGCCTTAATCCCCCAAGCTCCATCAAAGTCTGAGTCCACCCCCACAACGTGGGGACTAATTGCGATACGGCAAACAGACCTCTCAAGACATTTATATGCTCTGCATATAACGAACTTTTCACATTTCTATTTCAGTAAAATTTATTTTTCTTTTGTTTTTTTCTGCATTTTCCATATCCTCCATAGCTTGTTTGAAGATGAGCTTACTGTGCTTTGGATACAAGTGTGCTGCATAGCAACAATCACCACTTTTCTTGGACGTGGACACCCATCATATGACCAAGTATAGCTAAGACTGGTCAGTCAGGCTTGGTGCACATTGTGTAAATTCAAATCATAGGATGTAACTAATGCCAGCGTAAGAATTAAGACCTACTTGTTTTTTTTTACATCCAGCTGGTGAACCCCCCCCCAGATGCCTTAGATGAGTGAGTGTTAGTGAGTAACCAAGTAATGTGTTTGTCACACCTGGTCTTGCTGCGTTGTGGGGAGCTTGGGTTGGAGGTGGCGTCGTCATTGCTGGCTGTCTCCATACGTGAGGCTTTACTCTGGAGCTGCTTTCCCGCAGAGGACAGCGGCTTGTTCACGGCTCCCAGTACGTTAGCGGCCTTGGGCTGTGGTGGGAATGATTAGGAAAATAATCAAACACGCTACAGGTTGTTTTGCCAATTTTAATGCAAAGGCAAAACATGGACTTGTAATATAGAATAATGTGTTAAAGCTGATTCATTAAGTTAAGACTCCTGACTCTCCCTACCTTTCCTGGTGTGAAGAATGCTTTCATCTCTGGCGGGAGATAATTCTTTGTGTTGCTGAAATTCTGAGAAAAACAGAAACTCAACTCAGAGGGCTTATTTCTGGGTTTTTATTCGAAGAAACTAAAAATAAATGGTAAAGACTATAATATTAAGGTTAGCTCTGCAAAGCATTCACACTGGGAAAGGAAATACGACAGTATCAACATTGAATAATTCCCATAAAGCAGGGCCGTATATTAGGAAGAAAAAAAGGGAAAATAAGGAAACAGTGTGCATGCTATGCCGACAGGGAATAATTGGACATTTCACCACCCAATCCATTACCCAGAGCTTTTCGTTTCTAAATTGTCACTGTATGTGGATTAGTCTGAAGAAACACATATTGGCTACGATGATGTCAAAGGCCCATTCTTTTAATATTTTATTTGAACTGCACTTTTAAAGGCCCTTTCTAGTCTGACCACTTTTAGTTCTTTACATTGCCTCACTGAAGGCAGAGCAGGAAAATTAAGACAGCCCGCTCTACCTCCTGAGTCATGGCACCCCAATATTTGTGGGTACCTCCTTAATACAGGCCACTCCAAGTCAAGACCCACCACAAAGGAAATTTCTGCTTTAAAAAAAAATCAGTCAAGAGCACATAACTCGGGTCTTTTATTACATAAAATTAAGAAAACCCTAGGGGCTGATGGCCATGTCTAAAAATCATCTTATTTCCAATGAATTTCATGAATTCAAGATTTTCATGGCTTTCCTTGGCTGTGGTGGTGACACTTACCTTGTCGGGCTTGGTGAAGTAACGTGAGGGTAGGACGGGGTCTTTGGGGGACTCCAGGCTGTATGTGGTGCTCTTGGACATAATAATGTTCATAGCAACATCACACACCGTGTAGAGTTTCTGAGAGGGGGAGTGGAGGGAAACAGTCAGTTTATAAGGCACTGCTTATTCATGGAATCTTAAAATAAATCAAATATTGTTGGAGACCTATACAGGTGTGAAGTGTCAATTTTTAAACAATTTCTGTATCTATATTTATGCATTTCTGCACCTCGTTGGTCTTGGTGTCATTTGGGGCCTGGGCGTCTTTTGTCTGTTTGATGTTCTCCACCATCTTTCGAATGAAGGCATGGCTGTTATTTTCATTTTTGGCCATGATGATCTCAAGCACAAACCATAGAGACCTGGCATAAGAAGACAGTTCAGAGTTGGCCTTTGGCATGATGGACTTTAATTTCACAACACATCAACTCAAAGAGCTTTTAAATATAAATTACTATTTTGTCCAAGCTGCTTTTTGAGACTTGACCTGAAGGATGATGATGTTAGCACTGGATGCTGTGTTTGATTTCAAGCATTTCTCTTCAGTACCTGCAGCTGTAACTAGGTGATATTAGTGACTGGATTGATGACTGCAATCCTTGAATTGTGACAAAATCATCTGTTACTGGGTCATCATTTTTTGACAATACCCAACAAAATCACATGATTAAATCTGAGTTTTAGCTATTGATGTGGTATCTGTCGGTAAAGCTTTTCTACAAACTTGGTCTGCCATTCCTATGTGTGAACAGCAATAACTACATACTTCGTCAACTTTTTGGCAGGGAAGCTCAACCATACAGTTCTACCATCTTTGAAAGCCTCCCTGATGCACATTCATGGATAAAACATTGTCGTTACTATGCCAGTAAATATATACAATACAAAAAATATAATTATAAAATGTAATGAATTACATTGGATTGGAATCTAGTGGATTGTATATTTATATACTTTTAATAATAATAATCTCCTTTAATGGTCAACACGTAATAAAGATTTAGAATGTAAATATGCCAGATTTAGCCACCAGGCTAATTTTCATCTGTCGTCCCAAATAATAATGGGTTCAGTGTATCGCTCAATGACACTTCAACATACTTTCTGTTGGGACTAGGGATTGAACAACCAATCTTCCAATTATAAGACGATCACCCTACCTCCTGAGCTATGCCACCCCATGTGCTGATTAAGTACGCCTTATGCTGGAAATGTTGATTTGAAATGGCTTGTGATATGGCCGTGGCATATTCCCAAAGATATGGGGATCCAAACCTATGAATACATATCCCAGGGGAATATGACAGACTGGTGAAGCTGGGAGTGTAGTGAGGGCATTGGACTTGGGACGAACCACAGTTCATCCCTTAGTGGAGTGGATGTAGTTCCTGAGTACTCAGGTGTACTCTGATATTCACTATTGAAATTCATTTCAGGTTTAGTTCATCCTTTAAACATGAGATTTTCTATGGAATAAGCATTTGAAAGTCTATACACAGTCACTTATGTGACCAGTGCCTTTTAAGAACAGTTATATATTATGCAAAAGACAATACAGTAATGGTCAATAGCGGTAAATCAATAAAAATGGCAAATGGGAGTTAAATGGACTTATTTCTACATAGCCCTTTTCTAGTCTAATGACCACTCAAAGCGTACAAAGCATGTCATACATTTACAAAGCATGGGGGGATTAAGGCTGAATGCCCTTTCAGAACAAACATGGTGCGATCAAACTGTCAACCCCTGACATATAGGCACTCTGCTGCTGAACAACAGCACACCCCCTACAAAAAAGGATGGTGTGTCTGTCTTAGGGGAAAACAGTTGTACTTTACACGCTCCATCAAATTAGCAATTTTTTTTAACTACACAGCAATCACATGGCAGTATATATTTACGAGGCTCATTTTCACAGAAGGCATCGTTTTGAGAATAAATCTCAAAAGAGATCACCCTGTACTGGATGAAAACTCTGGTACCATTACAACACAAAGACATATTCTGA
>OMLC01091634.1:0-14070 GCA_900302585.1 Regalecus glesne | reverse complement strand
CATGAACACACATGCTACATGAACACACATGCTACGTACACACACACACACACACACACACACACAGATTCACAAACGTTTGCACATAAATGCACACACACGGCACGTGCCACGCTTAAATGGACACGATATGATGCAGCCTTGTCAGTCTGCACCGCAGAGTGTAGCATGGAGAGTGTAGCTCAGGAGGTAGGGCGGTTGTCTGATAGTCAGGAGATTGGCCGTTTGATTCCTGGTTCCTTTCGAGGATGTTTTGAGGTGTCCTTGAGCAAGACACTGAACCATTAACTGCTCAAGCCCTGAGATAGATGCCGGCCTGTCCAGGGTGTTTCCCTGCCTGGGATAGACTCCAGCATGACTCCGTGACCTCACTTTGGATAAGCGGTTGATGATGGATGGATGGATTGTTAGAGATTAAAACACAGATTAAATACACATTTAGACATGTGACAGACATCCAAACACATAACAGTCATTGCAAACACATGTATGACATCACATCCTGTGGACTCACATCCAAGTTTGGCAGCATGGTGATGGTGGTTTAACCACAGGATAGATGAATAAATGCATTAATCAGCCTGTTGTGTTTAAATGGAGGGGCTCCAAATCACCTATCGTTGGAATCCTCCACGTATAACATGCAGGGAGCCAGAAGGGATGCTATTAGTAAGTCTGAACATACTGTTGTGGTGAGGTTCTTGAGAGGAGTGTGCCACCGATTGGTCAGAACTCCTTGCATGGGCTGCTGAGCCAGGCCGTGCTGCAGTACAGCGTGACGCTCTGAATGACTGATTGAGAAAACGAATAACAGAGAAGTAATCAGGCTACTGGCTCCAGAAGAGCTGATTCTGCAAGGAGGGTAAACACAGTGCTGTGTCTTCTTACAAATAGATTCTGTATGAGAAGGCCATCTGCCATAACACCCAGGTATGAAGGGACTTGTTTAATTTCCATGTTGCGAGTTGTCACTGGAGGTGGCTGTAGATCAGGAGGAAGGCCAAAAATAATTCCCTCTGTCTTAGTTTAGCTTGGATCTGATACTGGTAGTTAGATCCCTGGTTCCTTCAGAAAGCGTGTCACTGTCCTTGAGCAAGACACTGAACCCTAAACAGATGAAAGTTAGCTTGGTTACTAAATCTGGTGAATTTACATTTCACTGTAAATGTTCATTAATATGCACTGTCCCTAAAATAGAATTACTATCATCATCATTATTACCGTCATTATTATTATCGTCATTATAATTATTATTATTAGTGTTATTAGTGTTGATAATAACACTGGTACAGTCTGTCAGTCAGCAGAGACAGTGAGGTGGAGTCATCAGGCTGTTGGTTCTATATGCAGTGTGCTTCAGGAACAGCGCAGCAGCCTTGAGGTGTCCCGACGTTAGCCGTGATCGGAGAGGACAGTGCACCATTTACCTAGACTAGCTGTTTTCTTGTGAGAAGAGACCAGTAAATAAGTTTTGACTTGAACTGTAACTGAATCTCCAAAAAGAGGTGAATCGGTTCAACTGGAACTCAGAAGTTTATTTTAAGAAAACATTCCGTCACTCACACAGGTGACATCGTCAGTCTGAGCAGATTACAAGCACTGCATCCTTTTGGACAGGAGTAGATCAGCCGGAATTGTAACAAATACAGATGAGAAGTGCAGGGAAGGAGCTCTGGCATATGTTTTGGGTGTGTCAAAGTGATTGGAGATGAGATGCACAAGCATGCCAGTTGCATCCTCTGTGCTGCAGCCTGTGTGGTACCTATTTCTCTGTTGCGATGTTGCACCATCATATTTTCCAATGATCTCATAATAACAGATGTAAGTGCTATCAACCGAAAATCACTGTGGTCTTCAGCGCATTGTTTTTGGTTGGAAGAGGTTTTATATGAGAGCTCTTCCAAGCTTGGGGAATGGAAGAGTTGAAAGATAGGTTGTCAGATAGGAGCCAATTCCCATCAGTGGGTTTTGAAACAAGAGCACTGCTGGGAGATGCAGCTGGTTTCATCCAGGCGTCTCCATGCTAATTCTGCATAGACAAACACTGTACAACACAGACACATGCAGAAACATACACCTACCTGGACAGACATTGCCGTTGCTTGGTTTGAAATTTGACAAAAACAAAACAAATGAAATGTTTTTGTTTTTTTCCCTCTTTTGTCTGAGTGTGGCCTCATGTGTTATTGCTCCACCACACTAGGAGTCAACCAGTAGGTCAATATAGCAAAGGTCATGCACTTCCTTGCCAATCTCCTGCTGTAATTGACCACCACAGACATTTAGTGATCATTATGATACCTCCTATCCCCTCTGTCCTTACTGGCGATGGGGAGTCTCTCTGTTCAGCTCCCCCCACTGGGTGAGTCTGCCCCCTGTCCAGGGGGGCAGACCCCTCTAATGGGAAAGTTTTCTAATTGGCATATCTGGAGTCAGTGGTAGCAAGGGTGTGGACAGTGAAACAGTGAGGGCTCGGTGACACAAACCTGGATAGGGACATTATTAGTTGATGGGATTCTGGCTTGATATTACCGGTTTTTATCCCGTGGTGTAAGGTGTCCACCATTGACAAGGTATCTGCAGCTCTTACTTTCATATCACCCCGAATATGAGATTAGGTAAAAGTTGAATCCCGACAACACCAATGACAAAACTGTTCATACTCACCTTTTAGAAAAAAATCTCAAATCTAAACTTTACAAAGGCCAATCTTGTCTGAGATCCTTGAGTGTGTATCCCATCGTGTAGCTCGGTAAATGTGAGGGATTCATTGTAAGGGCGCTTTGAGTGGTCGTTGGACTAGAGAAGTGCTATATAAGAACAAGTCCATTTTACATTTATCATTTTATTAAGTTTATTTTCTTACATAAAGAAATTTGGCTGTGCCATTTCCAACCACAGCCAGAGGTCCATAGTTAGTGGGTCATAATTGGCTAAGCCTCACATGGGTATAGGGGTTAGGTTGGATAAAGTATTCTGGGTTCACTAGTGTCCCCCTCTGGGTCCTCCAGGCCTCTTGGGCTTTCGGCCAAGCACTGTGCTTTCCCCACCAGACCATGATGTGTGGACTAGTGAGGGCTAGTGGTCATGTGACTTGGAGGAGACACATGCTACCACTTCCTCCTTCCTGTTGATGTTCTACAGGGGTATCAAAGAGACTGACCCAGCAGTAGGACACTCAGGGAATTCAGCTGGGGGAAAAAGGGGATGATTTTTTTTTAAAGAAAAAGATAAATGAAGAAATTTGAAATATTTGGCTTGGGGATCAGTAGTGTTGAAAAGTTTTCTGCAACTGTCCAAATTTAATGACATCTAAGCAATCATAAAATGCCACAGCTGTGGGGTTCCTCTCCCTGTCAGTGATGCCTTTATTCCCACTACCAATAGTTCAATGGATCTGACTGAGACTATCAATGATCGGGAATCCTTCACAGATTAGCATACAGTATAGTTAAATCCCATCGAGGGGAATTGCATGTATTTTTCTCTGATCATTTAGTTATTAGACACACAAGAGGGGGGTAGAAAAACATTTAAAGAAAATTTCTCTGCTAATTGCAATCAATTCCCCCCTTTGTAAGTCTTTACTTTCATGGATTTTAGCTGGCACCTCACTCTAACACCGGGGCATAGCAGTGGTGACTGTGTAAAACACATGGAGGCATTGCTCGATTTTGCTTTAGCACAGGGAGGTATTCAGGAGTTGCAGCAGCCTATGGAAGGACGTTGGATTGACCCATGAAAATACAGGATTGAATTGAACTGGTAGATCATGACTGGTAACTGGTGAGAGAAGAAGAAAAAGCTTTATTCATTTGTCATTGCAGATACATAAAATGAAATGCATATAACTCATCCTATTGTATAAGAGCAGTGAGCAGCTGCAACACCTGGGGACCAACTCCAGTTCTTTTTCCTACTGCCTTGCTCAGGGGCACAGGCAGGAGTATGAACTGGAACATGCATGACTACTTGATGGTGGGAGGAAACCAGAGCACCCGGAGGAAACCCTCACAGACACAGGGAGAACATGTAAACTCCACACAGAAAGGAGCTGGGTCGGGATTCGAACCCAGGACCTTCTTACTTTGAGGCAACACTGCTAACTGTCGTATTGCTGTACCGCCATGCCACAGACAGTAATGAGAAATTTCATAATGCGTCGTGGCTTCTGTGAGAGTTTTGTGTTAGCCGTGTGATAGGGGGAGGTGGGTCAGGGTGGAGGGGTCACCAACCCTCGCTCCATAGAAAACAGGATAAAAAGGCATGAGGTTAAGGAATCCCCTGTCCGGTTCTTATGTTTTATTCCGTGAGCTGCGTGTCAGGGATTTGAAGTCATAAAGACAGTGAAACCTCAAAAGCCGGTGTTTACCAGGAATTAATCAGTTTAGGTTTTGGCCTTGAGTAGGAAATGTCAGGCATCTCCTCCCAATGCTTGGAAGCGATTTCTCAGAGCCGAACAACACCATAATCCCACCCTTACTCCCATAGAAGGTCAAAGTTGGTCAGTGAGCCAAGAAATACCATATCAGAGCCTCCTTCCTCTTCAATTGCTGCGAGTATAAATTATGAAATTATCGTATTGATCGCCCACCACGGCTACAAGCGATCACTTCTACAGCCATGACAAGATTATTTTATCCTACTTTTCCTGTGTTATTATATGTTGCCTTTGAGTTATTCCTCAGGTATGGGAAGTGACAGCTTGAATTTATTCAATAAAAGAGGGCAGTTAGAGAAGCCAGTGAGGCAAAAAAGAGAAGACACCGTGTGAAGGAGAGACAGGATGGCTGCCCGCTAGCCTGCCAGCCTAAATAAAGAAGGATCTCCGCCCAAATGCTGCAACGATCGATACATTCATACAAACACAAGCCCATCATTTGTTAAGCCTAAGACGATATCCCTGTTGTGTTACACAAGGGAACCTGTGAGGATGAGGGGAAAAACACGCTATCAATTACAGATGATAACATTTGCGGATGATTTGCAGCACATGAATGGAAAATGTGCTGCTCTGTTGTGATCATTTGTTTTGACAAAACGTGTTGAAATCGGCAAGAGAGGTGCGTTTGATTATGTATGACTTTGGTTTCTTGACTAGATAGACTTGTGAAATGCACCATGCCGGAATTAAATAAGTCAAAAGTGTGCGGGGTCTAACAAGGAAAAGGTCACGACGCTCTTTCTCTGCAAAAGTGGCCAATAATACGGAGCGTGCATCCTGCAGGGCGCTAAACTTGAGAAGTCCGACAGATTCTCTCGTGTTCATACAGTAAGGTGGTTCGCCAAATCTGCACTTTGATCGTAAATTTCTCATTTGTGCTTTGGAAATTAGATTTTAATTTCAAAAGGTGTTTCAGTGTACTGTTAGGGGGTTTATGGCTGCCAATTAGTGGGACACCTTCTTGGCAGCGTTCATAAAATCACATAGACTCCTGGCCATCTGTCTCCTCCTGCACAGGGGATGCTCAGCTACCTTCTCCTGCATCCTGCTCCAGATGTTTGACTATAGATTAATGTTAATACAATGATCCATACAGCTGCTTTACACATACTGAGTCCACCATGCGAGGGGTGGTCATTTCCAAACTAGATATTTCAACAGGCCTCAGTACATGCTAATCATTAGCAGAATGAAATGCTGAGAGTGTGATGCCAAACTGTGAAGGCTGTAGATGTGCGCTAATGCAAACCTGCACAGAGGCACATGAAATGAATGGAAAATGAAATGATTGTTTTATTTGTCACAGGACTGAGACTGATGGAATCTGTTCTCTTCCTTTAGCCCATCCTATTGTATAGGAGCAGGAGTCTAGCCATCACACGGCGCTTAGGGAGCAGTTAAGGGTCCAGTGACTTGCTCAAGGACACCTCAACACGCTTTCTGCAGGGGCCGGGGATCGAACCACCAATCTCCAATGACTAGATGACCACCCTGCCTCTAGAGCTATGCTGCCCCTGTGCACACAGAAATATTTATGTACACACACACACACACACACACACACACACACACACACACACACACACACAGGCAGTGGGTTCAAATGCACTGCGAGGTGTCAGGAAGGGCATCCAGGCTTAATCCTTCACGTTCCATCTAAGTTGGTGTCCACCCCTACAAAGTGGGCACTAATCGTGACCTGTTAAATGATCTCCCCGTCTTTCTTTCTCCCTCTCACACTATAGGGAAAATGTTATTTTCTTGGTAGAAATTAGCGGGAGAGGCTTAAGATTCCTGTTTTCTTGCACCACTGTATGTTTTGAGCCCAAAAAGCAATATCGCATGTAAGCACTTTCCCGTTTATAATCTCATTTGTAACGGCTTTCCCATTCTCAGCTGTATACGTGTCAGTCTCCTCTCCCGATTTCATTACACTAGATTTACACTCTCAAGTGAAAGCTCTGCAAGATAAAAGAAAGCTCTGAGACCTGACACCATGGGTCATTTCTAAAAAATATGTATTTCTAACTTCACCAAGCTAAGTGCTGTGTAGGAAACCAATGGGGAGATGGGAGCTCGGAGTGTGCATGGCTGTGAGCTATGTCCAGAAACTATCTTGTGCAAGAAGTGTAAAAGAAACGATGGCTCGGTATAACAGTCTAGCATCTTTGGACTACCACTGCATCGAAATGACAGGCCTCAACACACGTAAGCTGACACATCTTGATCACAGCACAGTCCTGATCTTTCTGTCACACTGGGGATTAAAACAGAAACACGGGGCTAACAAGGGTCAGATATGAAATTTCAAGGAAGTGACACATGACAGGACAAACAATTAAGTGTCAGTACGCTGACCTTGGGGCAACAGTTTTACACCATGGCCCCCCTATGTATTAGTCATCCCATCGGCAGCAGCCGTAGGGGCGGGGGGGGAAGGGAGCCTCAATTCTCTGTTCATCCATTGCCACGGGTCCAGTGTTGTTCATTGTTTAGTCATTATGATTAAAAGATGTACAGCACTATGGAGATGGGAGTGCTGGCGATTTGTCTTTGTCTCCCCAACCTCTTACAGCATTCAAGGCGAGGCACAGATCAGCATCTCAAGCCGGCTGCGGTTTCTATCAAGCACACACACACAAGCACATATGGTTGGATTTTCATTTAAGGTAAGTAAAGGCTTAAGGCAGAGACAAAGCTTAAATGAGGATGTAGTTCCCTCCTTATCGGTTCGGCTGCCATTGTTTGCTGTCCGATGAGACAAGGAACAAATTAAACTTTTTAGCATTTGGCGATTTGAATGACCTACACGATGAAATTACAACAGAAAAGTAATCCCTCACAAGAGAGGCCTCTATCAATCTTGGGATTTTCCTAATGTGGGAGCTATACAATGGGCATCTCAGAAATCAAGGAGGTAATTACTCATGCAGACAGCACAAAATGAAAGGGGGGGTGTGTTCTGCTGAGTATTCCTTTTAGAGCAAGCTACCGAGCTAGTGGTGGTAGCGCTATAATCAGTCAAACCTTGTTGCTAATTTTTCAGGTGCTGAAGGCCACAGCATCTTTAGCTTAGTCGGGCCACCATTCCACAATAAAAGAAATGTAATAAAGACATCTTCACTCGTTGCAAAAGATCTTAATAACAAACAAAAAAATAAAGAATGTATAAAACGACAGTAGGTGGCGGTAATGCTCCAGGTGGCTGCAATTCACTATAAATCAGGAAGAAGGATTAGAGGAAGAAGAAAACTATACAGGAAGTAGAAGGCTACCCGGTGCTATGCTAAATGAGAGGTACCTTTTAGGTGTCACGATTATCTTAAACATTTCTTGTATTTTATTATTGATAGGATTTCTATTTATAATTACATTTTTTTTCGAATATTTTAATCTCTGGTCGTCTCAGACAACTGAACGTCATTACCCACAGGGGCGTATGGGAGATAAAGTTAACAAATCTACTAACGGTAGCGTTAATTTCAAAAAAGGAACTTGGGCGATATCACCGTGAATTATATTGAATATCAGATGGTCATCATATAACGATCCTTAGATTCTTCCAACGGTATTTTTGGGTAGGAGCAAACGTAGTCATGTTCAACAGGTGGAAATAATTGCCGGGGGAAAAACGCAGACCAAAGCAATATCAGACACATTTAATATGTTAGACGGAAAAAAAATGTTCATACCTTTTTTTTAAACAAAAGGGATTCTTGGGACTGAACCATGCAAGGGGCTCTTTTACGGCCTCTCCCATAAAAGGACATTGTCTAATTAGTCGTTAATTGCAATAGGTGTTTTTAAATCATTAGAGACGGGCCAGAATGGTCTCATTTCTCTGTGACAGCTGGCGATGCTTTCTTGTGATTCCCGGTAATCCACTTTTTATTATGACGTTTTTATTTATAGTCACACAGGGCTAAATATCATATGTGGTGGGGACGTGTAAGGGAGAATTTTCATTCCTGAAATTGGGAGTACAAATCCATATAGTAAAATCACAGAGACCACAAAACACTTTCAAAGCCATAATAAGAAATGGAAAGAAAAAGTGTTTTGAGTTATAGGTTTTGTCCACTCAAATACCACTTATACAATAGGGATTAAAAATATTCCAATTTTCTCAAATATAGTTAATGATACTGAACTGCTATATCCGCCTCGTGTTTTTTAATTGATGATTATTGAGTTTTGTTCTTATATACACGCAATAATAACAAACAGCTCAGCACAACATTGGTCTATACAATCAGCATGAATAGGGACACTTAGAGAAGCTAAGCTACAATAATAAAATATAATGAAAGTTAGTAAAGACGGTAAATCACTATGTTATAAGCAAGGTACAATCCAGGGAGGTGCGTAGACAACCAGCGAGAGCGTTTGCAAGTTTTCAACCCGCTGTAGAATTGAAAAAAAGGAAGAAATAGAATCCATATCTTAGTGAATTGTACTTTTGAATTATACAGGTCAAGTATCCAAGAGTAAAACACATTATTATTTTATCCTAATATGCTTTCCTTGGTGGTTTTTCACTAATCTATGGCATAAAGATATTCTTCCTTGTAACATATGTGGGGATGATACATAGTCTTCTGCAACTAGCACAAGCAATTTTACGTTGACTCTGATGACCCGGGAACAAAGAAAGAATTCATAGTGTATAAGAACATGCCAAATATTATTTTCGTATCTTGCAAAATATCCACTCAATATGTTATGTACAGATAACACACCACGTGTACATTAGCAGTGGATGTTCCCTAAATGAGGAGCGATAAGAATGAATTCGACTCTTAACCTTATTGCATGTTTAATGTAAATGTTGTGGTTTCTAATCACCACATGCAGCTTTCACATTAAAGTGCCAGATTCAGACCAGTAAAAGTGTTACAATCTTCCCTACAAAGAAAGAATCGGCACTGTGATGGAATTCGCCAATTAACCGAGGCCAACTGGCACAATCAACCCATGAGGGTCCCAGCGTGTAATATCCTCTTTTAGCTGGCAGAGAACGTAACCATAAATAGTACAAATGATCCAGACTCCCAGACAGATGCATTAACTTTTCATATAATGAAACCAACACACCAATGATAAAGTGTGAGTGCTTTGCCTCATACTGTAGTTTACCTCCTTTTACAAGGTTTATTATGTAAATGAACATGGCATGACCCAAATCTGCTCACTGTAAATTAATGTATTTTACCTTTACAATAAGATGTGTTGTGTCCACCAGGCCATTTGTGTAAACCCAGGGTTTACACGGAGGGTAACACTCAGGTTTAGTTGCTACAAAGCCAACATAAATTACATTAGAATGAAGGTGCTGAGCAATTGTGCTGCTTAATAATTGTGATTTAAAAAACTGTTGATATTGTGCTATCAGTGATCATGATGCTCACGTGGTGCAAAACCAAGATCATCAGTCATTTGCAGCTAGTATGTCCCAATGCTAAAGTACAACTGGTTCATAATCTGACTACAGCCCATGTACTTTAGTTTTGGGGTCTGGTCAACATTACCTCAGCAAGATTCATGCCAAATACTCTTTCAGTCTGCTTGAGATATTTGTCCAGGTCTATATTTCCTGATTAGTCTCTATGTTGTGGGAGTGGACATGGATATCGATGGAATAAATAAATAGATTCTCTTATCAGTCCCACAAGGGGAAATTTTGAATTTTCTGCATTTTAACCCATTCTATTGTTTAGGAGCAGTGAGCTGCAACCATATGGCAAGCGGAGAACAGTTTGGGGTTCAGTGTTTTGCTTAAGGACACCTTGACATGCTTTCTGCTGGACCGGGGATCGAACCTGCAACCTTCTCCTTGCCAGACGACCGCTCTACCCAATGGGCTTTGTTGGATCATGGCCAGATGCCCTTTCTAATGCCTCATCATGGGATTAAACCTGCAATGCCTGACTTGGAAGTGTATTCTCTACCCCCGAGCATAGTTGTGAGTATTTCCATCGGTACTTATTGCTGAGTGGTGATAAATGCCTTGCCGAGTTTTTGTGATTACAGCTTAAATGTGTTAGGAACCTCAGGTAATCAGGATGCCAATGAGCTTTTCCTTTTATCCAAAGATGTCACCCTTCAACTACAATAAAAAATAGAATACAGGACATCTCACAAGCAACGTGTGCATTGATAAACAATCCATAATTTTCTAGGTTAACCTTTGTTCCTTTACCCGGCATTGTTTTTAGAGATGCAAACCTCAATTTTGAACATGGTGAGGCAAAAATTCAAAGTGACGCTGGCAAATATGAACCCCCCCCAAAGAAAGAAATCACAGCAACACAAAGAAAGAACCTCTGGGCTTGATTGAAACAAACTAACAGATGTTCATAAGTGGAAGGAAGCAACTAAGAGAGGTCAGGACCGTTACAATATGAAGCAGGGAGATGGTCTGGATGGAGTAAGGGGGCTGGGGATACACCTTTTTTTCTAAACTACTTCTCCTACAAACAGCATTATATCTTGATTAAAGTTTAATTAAGGATCATATTTGGCTGTGCTTCTCATAGCGATCTACATGAGCAGATTTCCCAGGGCTTAACTCTGTCGCTGGGAAAATCCTCCTTTATTACTTTCAACCTGTTGTAAAAGCTGTTGGCATGGAGGGACGGCTGCTTCATTCACCGGCCTTGTTTGCCGCTGGAAAAATCCCAAATCTCTGGAGATCTCCCCCCACAGTGGTTCAATTTAATATCTGTCCTATCACTACAAGGCTCAGGCTCATTATTAATGATACTATTCATTAATTTCTTGTTGGGCTGATGTTATTTATTAAAATATTAGAGAAAGCTCCTGAGACGCGCTCACGTAATGAGGGATGTGTCCTCCTTCTTGCTGCCCCCCAACCCCCATCCACCTCCTTGCTCCAACCCCCTTCTGCTGGATGGATGGGGCGCAGAATTACCCCACTCGGACGCTGCTAGCCAGCGCTCCCTCATTAGTTGTTCTCCAGGGCTGAGTGACACCATAAATCCATTCTACATGCCGGCCAATGGCAGTCATATACAAACGCACACTGCTCGCCTCGCCTCGCCCCGTTAATGAGCAATTCCCATGCACAGGGAATTGACTACTGTCCATCCACAATAACTGGACTGTACTTTTTTTGGAGGGGGGGGAATTGCAGCCATGGTATGGATTTGGGGCATCACATGACAGTTTAATTTCTCATTAAGAAACTATCATGATATAAATGTAACTGACTGGTCATGTGTACTCTTGCAAACACAAGTGTGTAGATAGTTGGTTGATTATATCACCAAACTCCAGCTAGGCGATTACAGCCACAATAGGTTGAACACAGCAGCAGATGACACTCAGTTCATATCAGGCAATGGAAATTATGTAGAAATCTGAGAAATATTGATTTTTAACAAAATCCATTTATTTCTACAAAAAATATAGTGCAAAGTATGATAATTTGCATTTTTTCCAAAACTCAAATATTGAACATATATGGATTGTACATGTTTCAGGAACTGACAAACTTGAAGCTGTGGGATCAAACCCACTGCAGGGCGTTAAGAAGGACGTTCAGCTAATCCCCCCATGCCTATCCTGAGATAGAATGGCAACCTTTCCAGGGTGTTTCTCTGCCTTCCAACTAGTGAGCACTGGGATATGCTTCAGTATATCCGCAACTCAACTTACGATAAGCAGTCGATGATGAGAAATGTATTTTACCTGGTTTCATCACTAGTGAGATGTTTGCCAGACAGATGGTGAAAACACATGACAAAGAACCAATAAATTATCACAGACGGTTTGGGGAGATTTCCTGGGGGGGAAAAAGATGTTAAAGCAAGGGACTAAAGAGGCCTGGACACTACATGCTAAGCCTAGCGTGTGTGTGCGCGTGTGTGTGTGTGTGCACGGTCTATTTGAAATGCATAGTATTAATACTAACACATAGAAACCAAGCACCCATTAATCATAATAATTAATCTGATCCAATTATATTGCATAGAAATATAACAAATTGCTGGGAAAAAATAATGATCTATCACTGCCATGTCATAGGGATATGGGACTAAAGCAGTAATTACATGGAGGGATTTTAACTAGTACACACCATGTGAACAGCTGATGGCTCGGCTGTTTGGATGTGATGATGTAATTAGAGAGGAGGGTGAACTGTATGCAGTCGTACAAGTAATGAAGGTCTGGCTAGCCAATCAGAAGTAGAAGGAACATGTACCTGAGGTTTTATAAGAGCTTATGAGTAAATCAAACAAAAATCACAAATGTTGTGTATGGAACGAGACTCACAGCCCCGCCAAATCTGATTTATTTTTTTGAATTGTTTGCAGAACTGCTGTAACCCGTAAATGGATTGCACTGCACTGTGTATTTAAATGTGTCGACTGATGTCAATGTTTTTCCACCAATGCTCAAATTGTGTGTGATTAGGAATGCAGCCACAGGATGCAGGACAACTTTGATGCCAGTGTTATGACGAGTACAAAGACATCAGGCGCTTATCACGACTGCTCCAGAGTGTCTCCGCTAGAAGACCTCCATGGGAAATATTTTAAGATGGAGTAATATCTACCCGCAGCAGGTAAGATTCACAAAGTAGGCAAATCCTCAAACAAAATGCAGATACTATGGAAAGCTCAGAATCCCCATGTTGTACTGAATTTAATGTCTGGGACACTTGTGTGCAAGCAGGCACATGTACACAAACAAACATATATACATGCACATCTATTTTAGTGAGTAGCTCTCATTGACTACATTCATTTCCTGGCCCCTAACCTTAACCATCTGATCTACATACTTGACCTTAACCCTAACCTCAAACCCAAGTCCTAACCCTTTAACAGACCCTTAAAGAAGTGAGGAAAATGTCCTCACTCTTATGGCTTAAAGACTCAAAATAGGTCCCCACAAATATGGAAGTACTAGTACACAAACACACACTAATGACTTGGTAGAACAAGCAAGCAGAATAATCACCGCATTATATAATCGCTTAATCTCCAATAAACTACCTTTCACGCAACATACTGGAAATAAATAGTGTTACATCCTTGAAAAAGCCAATAAAATCATAAAGTAAAGAGACAGAGGGTTGGAGAGAATAAGCCCTATAGAAATCATTCTCCATCCCAGCCAATTGTTGACTTCTCGTGGGCATCGAATTAATCACCTGCCTGCCTCCCCGGTCTCAGCGCTAAGACCTGAAGACGGAGGTAATAAGACAGGCCCTTCAGGGACTCACCACAGAGAGTATAAATATCAGCTGCTATGCATATGTAAATCACTCCCATTTATATATTTATAATTTTTCTCGAAGGCTCAAGTGCGCTAATATCAAATAGCAAGCTTTTAGAGAGTGTTTAATGCCTGCCGGTGGGTGGTAGGGAGCGGTGGACTCTGGAGCGTGCGGCGGTTCATGAGTAATTAAGGGGTGTTTTGCTGAGCATAAATAATGCTGTTTGTATTGGCCATGTGCAGGATTGGAGAAAGAAGAGTGTGTGTGTGTGTGTGTGTGTGTGTGTGTGTGTGTGTGTGTGTGTGTGTGTGTGTGTGTGTGTGTGTGTGTGTGTGTGTGCGTGCGTGCGTGCGTGTGTGTGTGAGTGTGTGTGTGTATATAT
>OMLC01091631.1:0-18816 GCA_900302585.1 Regalecus glesne | reverse complement strand
GCAACGAGACTATCGTTATCATTGAGCCCCATCATAAACATCTTCTGCTTTTATACTATCCATCCGTCATCCATCCATCATTCATCCATCCATCCATCCATCATCCATCCATCATTCTATCCAGCCGTCCATCCATCCCTCATCCATCCATCATCTATCCATCTCTCCACCCATCCACCCATCCATCCATCATCCATCCGTCCATCATCCATACATCCATCATCCATCCATCCATCCATCCATCTCTCCAGCAATCTGTCCATCCATCCATCCATCCATCCATCCGTCATCCATCCATCCATCCAATCATCCATCCATCCATCCATCATCCATCCATCCATCATCCATCCGTCCATCCATCATCCATCCATCCATCATCCATCCATCCATCCATCCATCTCATCCATCCATCCATCCATCATCCATCCATCCATCCATCCATCCATCCTCATCCATCCATCATCCATCCATCCATCCATCATCCATCCATTCATCCATCATCCATCCATCCATCCATCCATCCAACATCATTCGCTTATCAGAATTCGGGTTGTAGGGTCCTGCTGGAGAATATCCCAGCCCTCATTTCGGGCATTTCCATTGTAGAGCTTGAACATTTTCAGTTTCTTGCTCGAGGACACTTCGACACGCTCTCTGCAGGGGCTGGGGATCACACCATCCATCCTCCGACTGCAAGATGGCTGCCGTATCTCCTGAGCTATCCTGCCCAAAAAACAACAACATAATACTACTATACTCAGGTCACCTCACTGGCTTCATACGGATGTCTTTTGGAAATATGGCTGACCGTTTACTAATCACCAATATGTCTCTGAGCAGCTTAATGCTTGCAAACCCTCCAGAACCCTCAGATCTTCAGACACTGCTCTCTTTACTGGGCCCATGGTCTGAAGTAAATCTGGTAAAAGTGTGTTCACTTATTATGGGCCTAAACTCTCTGATGATATGAGGTGAACCACAACTGTGTCATCTTTTAAAAGCAAGCTCGAGACACACCTGTTTTCTCAGACCTATGATTAGCTCAGGCCTCCATCTCCCGCTGTACATACTGTATAGCTTTTGTTATATTTCCCCTGTTTATATTGCTCCTATTTTTATGCCTGTGTAGATTTTATGCCACTGTTTCTGCTTTCCACTTTGCTGCTGTAAAAAGGAACTCCTGTGGGACTTGTAAAATAATATTTGATCTTATCTTATTTTATTTTATTTTATCTAATCTAATCTAATCTTATCTTATCTTATTTTATCTTATTCTCTGTCTGTCTTAAATCAAAGCCTAAAGTACAAACAAATATTTAAATGCACTAACACAGACATATATATATATATAAATTCTATTTAATAGTTTTTTCTTTCTACTTTTGCTTGTCAGAAGATGTCATCTTTCTTCTTCAAGCCATTATCTTTGGTCAGACATTGATTTTTCCATCACAAGTGTCTGTCAGTTTTCATTGCCTGAGCTGTGCATCCATGAACAGTTGCTCATGATGACATGTTTTTTCATTTTGGGTGTAACTGACTGCTAACTCATACTGGCATAAGTCCCGCATGACCTCCTATTTCTAGGTGATAGATTTACATTTCTTATTTCTTCATTCCTTGAGTAGTTGGTATTCGAGTATATTTTGTTAATTTTTCAATTGGACACTCATTGGTGTGTAGTTACCTGTGTCTCCACAAGGTGGTGGACTTCCAGTTAGTAGTCACTGAAACGCCCGTGTAAAAATGACCGGGTGACCCCGTGTATACTAGACCTGCACACCGAGCGCGGAGGGACTCTCACAGTACCCGGAAGCGTAGTGGAGATTCGTTCAGAGGATTCAGACAAAACTAATTATTTCTAAAAATCCTCGTTTAACACCCGTGGTGACCAGGTAAATAAGTTGTCTTAATTACCTTTACCAGGCACCGTGGGGTTGAAATGTTCATTTAAGTCGTCTGAAACGTTCCTCGGCTTCGTTTGTGTATGTTATTAGCATGCAGCGCCATCGTATTGGACTAGCAGCGGATTTGTTCTTTGTGTGAAGTTAAATGGTTTTCTCTTTATTTGTTTGTCTGAGGGAAAAAGCAATTAGGGGTTTCAACGAATGAGGTGTCCAGTATTCATATACTGTAATATTACGATTTGCCTGAATACCCACTCCTTGTGGTATGAATTAGAAATTAGACAATGGTGCAGTTTAGTCAGCTTTGTAGTAAGGCTTATGAATTTAGCTTACATTCATGTGTACACTCGTCGTGTGTGTTTGTTAACTCACTGGACATGAGCATTAGTATGACAACTTATTACCAAATAATATTCTTATTAAGTGACCGCCTTTGTTAGCTGTTTAACTCTCTTCATCATCCTATATACTGTATTTATGATACTCACGGCTGTAGATAACTATCGATACTATTTTTATACATCTTTCTATAGTTTTTCACGGCGCCTTCTGCGGCGTATGATATAATTCCTGACAAGAAAAAAAACCCCTGAAGCATCAGTTTGAGAATCTGCGTCTTGCTCAACAAAATTCAATGGCAAAGGGTAAGAGGAAATGAATCTCATCATCATCAAGTGGAGACTGGTCTATTTCCAACTGTTCATGACAGCAACAGGGAAGATGAAGTCCCTGTGCATGGATTTAACCCTGACAGGTTGATTTAATAGTGCTAGACCAGTCACAATAAGGTTACTAAAATGTAATCTAACGTTTTTTTTCTCTCTCTAAAGCACAAGGCCGGGATATGCTGAGATACTGGTCAAAGTTCATCTTGTATTTTAAACGTTTCTATCAATTCACTTATTTTGGAATAATGATTCCTTATTTTTCAGATCCCACAGAGGAGAAAACCGTTAAAAAAATCAAATTCAGTACTTGAACAGATTACATTTCCCATTTGAAGATTTTAGAGTTTCCTTTGGAATGAGATGAGAAAAACAATTACATGGTATTCTAGTGTGTAATGCGATTTTTAAACATTTCTGATAGTTAGATATAAACTATACAGAACCAAATAACATAAAGATCAAATAAAACATATATAAAAGATATATAATAATAGGTAAAGTGTGTGCATGTAGATATGATATAGATAGAATAGAAATGAATCAATCAAGTATAAAATGCAATAATGGGTGCATATATGATCAGTAGTCAAAGTTATTAAGATATTACACAGGAGTTTTAACAGATATTGCAAACATAGAAAGGTTGCACTTTTCTTGATGCATGCTGAATAATTCAGGGAAGGGAATCACAAAAAGAGGTGAATCGGTTCAACTGGATCAGAAGTTTATTCAGAAACGTTGCACTTGTGTGTGTGTGTGTGTGTGTGAGTGTGTTACTTATTAAGAAGTCATATGGCCCGAGGAAAGAAATTGTTCCTCAGTCTTCTGGTGTGTGTTTTGAGAGTCTTGTATCTCCTCCTTGAGGGCAGCAGGGGAAATGGACTATTATGTGAGTCCTTTATGGCCTGCAAGGATTTCTTAAGGCATCGCTGGGTATACACCTCATGCAGACTGGGCAGCTCACATCCAGTGATGTGCTGAGCTGTGCACACCAACCCTACCCCTTGTTGATACAGCTGCTGAACCAGGTGGTGAGCCAACCTTTCCACAGGCTCTCTATGGTTCCTCAGTGGAAGTCCCTGCAGCTTTGGGGCCTCAGGCCAGATTTCTTTAGGCACCTGAAGATGTACTGCTGGGTCTTTTTAAGAAATTGGTGGTGTGGCTACCCAATGTAAAGTCTTTCTGGATTTTAACCCCCAGATATTTGAAATTGTCCTCCATCCACCACTCTTCCCGTTGATGATGACTTGGGAGGGTCGTCTGCCCTCTTTCCTGTAATCCATAACTACCATGACCTCCTAGGTCTGGGAGACAGTCAGTGGGAGATGGTTGTCCTGGCACCACTTTTCCAGATCAGTAACCTCCCTGTAAGCTATCTTTTTGCTAAGGGAGATCAAGCCCACAACTACCGTGTCATCCGCAAACTTTATAAGATAAGATATTCCTTTATTAGTCCTACAGGGGGAAATCAGAGTGTTACAGCAGTGAAGTGGAAAGCACAAACGGAGAGGCATAAAATCTAAGGCATGATATATAACCGCAATTTAAACAAGGGAAATGTGAACAGTACAGTGTGAACTGAAACAAATAGACCCAGAAGTTAACTAAATGGTATGAAATCCATTTATTCATCTAGTGAATTTGATCTGTTGGGGGAGTATTGGTGATTATAGAGTCTGACAGTTGTGGGAAAGAAAGACCTCCAGAAATGCTCCTTCAAACACTTGGATCGAGTAACCTGCCACTGAAGGAGCTCTCCGGTGCTGCAATGTAGTCCTGCATGGCTGAAAACCATTGCCCATGTTTGATGACAGCTTAGCAATCATCCTCCTGTAATGCTATTTGAAGCCTTTGTCATAATTCAATCATATGTGTAGAGGGAAAACAAAAGAGGGCTGAGGACACACCCCTGTAGCACTCCCATAGTGAGTCAGTAAAGAAGAGGTGCAGTTGTTAACTCTCTCAGAATGTCCAGAAATGAGTCACACAGTGCTATGATCAGGCCCAGCTCCCGACCTTATTGATGAGTTTTGAGGGTACTTACAGTGTTGAACGACAGTGTTGTAATCAACAAAGAACATCCTCACATAGCTGTCCCTCCCTGTCTTGTAAGAGAGGGTGGTTTTTAGGAGGGGGTGAGAGCAGTAAGGGGGCCAGTCATAGAAATTGGTTACTTGCAAATTTTCTCAAATTGGCCAGGTGGATGGATGGCCTGGTCAAAGTCCCCAGCCACAATATGTGCAGTCTCTGGATGTGCAGTTTCTTGCATGTTAACCACTCTGTGAATTTTTTTTATTCCTTCCCGGTTATTTATCACCTGCCACAGGCCGGTGGAATTTTTTTATCTGCATTTAACCCTTCCTACTGTATAGGAGCAGTGAGCAGCCACCATTTGGCACCCGGGGAGCATTTAGGGGTTCAGTGTCTTGCTCAAGGACACCTCAACATGCTCTCTGCAGGACTGCTAATCAAACTTGCAATCACACCAGGCCCAGATTAACATAATCCAGATACATCCTCCCTTTATTTTCCTGGAGAAACCCTATTCTCTGTCAGAGTGAACAGGGAAACCTGGGGGCTTCATGACATGGCCCAGTGCCTCAGCCAATAGCCAGGTCTCTGTGAGGTAGATCATGCTGCTGGTCCTGATGTCTGGCTGGAAAGAGATCCACATCCCAAGCTCACACAGCTTGTTGTCCAGAGACTGCATGTTGGCAGTTAGCATGCTGGGGAATGCTGAACTCTGCCTCAGCAGGACCCCAGCCTGTCTGCCTAATTTCTTCCACTGGGGCTCCCTCGATGCAGGAAATTTTGAGAGGGGGGTCTAGAGTTGAGGAGGTCTTTACTGTGGTGAATGCTCATTTCTCTGATGTTTAGTAACATTACTCTGTAATAGGTGGTCCTGTTCTTATTGCTACTGCCAAAGTCCACTGTTGCTTTGTTGAGCTGAGATCTATAGCTATACAAAACTAGAATACAAACTACTTAACCCTCCTACTCAAATAATAATGATAAAACATTTTACTACTGAGCATATATGCACCCATTACTGTGTTGTATACTTGATTTATTAATTTATACTCTTACCTTCACTTATTTTGTATCTTATTCTGTTATATGTGTTGCTTTAAATGTGTGTGCACACGTACAACTTTCATCATATATCTTTATTTTACTTTATTTTATTTTTATCTCTACAATGGTTTCTACAATGGAGTCTCTCAGTCGAAGAATCTCACAATACTGTACTTGTACAACCGGAGTGACAATGAATATCTTTCATCTTTAATTTTAATATAACTAAGCACTAATAACCTTAATCTTGCTTACAAACACTAAATTGTGTTAAATGTTAAAGAAATATCGCATTAGTATGGAGCTCCCAGCAAGTCACACATCTGAGGTTTCCTAAATATACGAGGTTTCCATGAAGCTTTGGGCGGTATGGGTTTGAATCTGGTGGACAGACTCGCGTTTTTTTGTGTTTGTTTGCAACTCGTTCCTGCCACTTTTCACCATGTAAATGCAGATAATGCAAATGTAATGAGAATACACATCAATATAATCCCTTTAGCTCCTCTATTTCCATTGAACCATCTGAAAGTGTGGAACAGGATCAGTCATCTATTAATTCAGATGTTTATGATTACAGACTTGGCTTTTCTGACTTGGCGGTGGAATGAGAAAGTACAGCAGAGTAACCAGAGTATGAAAGTGTGAAAGATGTCTTGGAATAGGGAGATTAAGAAATTAGAAAGGAGTTCAAGGAGATGCAGTAATGAAGCGAAGAGAGAGGTGGCAGAGGCAAAGGAAAAATAATATGGTGAGTTGTATGATATGTTGGAGACTCGGGAAGGAGAAGAGGATTTGTACTGATTGGCTAGGCAGAGAAACCAAACTGGGAAAGATGGGCAACAGGTTAGAGCAATAAAGGATAGAGATAGAAATGTGCTGACAAACGAGGAGTCGGTTGAAAAGTTGGAAGGAGAATTTTGAGGGGCTGATGAATGAAGAAAATGAGAGTGCTGTGAAGGGCACATTAATGGTTTTGGGAGGGTCTGAATTGCACATTAGATGGAGAATCAGTCATACTTGACAAATAAGATTCCATATTACGGGAAATCTAC
Source organism: Regalecus glesne (assembly GCA_900302585.1). Lineage (NCBI taxonomy): Eukaryota > Metazoa > Chordata > Actinopteri > Lampriformes > Regalecidae > Regalecus > Regalecus glesne. Next base: position 12,114 of record OMLC01091631.1, on the reverse strand, counting down.
ATAGAATGACTCACAGGCTGGCGATGCTGTTGTGCTAGGATAGACAATTCTCCTTTAAAAGACCACAGTTAATCACATCACAGGAATGTCCTGCTTTCAGAAATCCAGTAAAAGTGAGTAGAGTGGTTGCATTGAGTGGTTGAATAGCCAAATGAAAGGTATTCTGTTGGAAGTCATGGTTACATTGGACTTTGAAGCTGCAAGATAAAATCAGAATTCTAAAACTGAACTGATGATAAATGCTGTGTAACACCACCTCAGTTGTGTGTTTCAGTCCATGATGTGTTCCGGCGGAAATTTAAAGACATAACCTGCCCACTGCAAATATTCTGTAGAAAAGAAAAATCCCACTGTACCTGAATGAAATAGATTTTTTCACAGATTATCCTCCAAACCTCTTGTAATGTGCGGCAAGGCCTCGGCCGAGCACTGAACTTTGCTTCATGGATTGGGCAATACTTTTTCTCTTTAGCTTCAAAGCTAACGTTCTTTGAAAATGTGCCAAAATCTTGAATTGCTCCTTAAGATCTTTCTTTTGATTGTGATTAGGTAGTTTGAGCAGTAAATCTAGAAATAGAGGTTGCGTGTTAGTGCTGAGAGATAGTGCAGCGTTTATGTTTGTTGTCTCTGGAGTCTACATGCAAGCCCCTGCTGGCCTGCTTGGAAAAAAACTCATCCCCCAAATTTTCCTTTCTCCCTTTCAACCTACAAAATATCCAGACAAATAAAAATACCAAAGGTAAACCATTCCATTCAACTTTAACAATTCAAAACAATTCTGTTCTTTATCTCATGAATGATGCAGGTGGGATTCAAAGCCCTGGATTTCTTGCTGCACAGCTTTTTTGACCATTGGTTGGTATTTTCTTCTAATTCATTGCCCTCTGCTGGCAGTGGGTATATTTTAAGTGTGTGAATAACCTGCAGAGAACAGGATTTATGGTACAAAACATGCGGCAATTTGTCAATCTGAATATATTTCTAAAAAAGTAAGATTTACAAATATTACAGAGACACTGTCACGTTCGGTTGTGTTTAATTTTACACACCTCAAAAGCACACACTGAATATAAATTAATTTACAATCTGTTAAGAGGACGATGACTAGATGTCTGTTTTGCAGTGTTGTGACTTTCTAAGAATGGATGTCAAATTTATCATCAACTGAAACAAAATTCCTCACACAGTATATCAATATAGTTCTAACAAAAGATGCAAATAAACCATCATGATAAAAAAAAAACTAAGAAAATTGCTAATATGCAATTTAGGCAACTCTAAGTAGGAAGGTAGTTTATCAGTTCTAGTTAGATAACCTTCACAGAAGGTAGATAAAACAGATTTATCACGTGAACAAGCATACAACAGAATGTTTAAGTACACAGCTCGGCAAACCTGTGAGCATATAGAGTCAAATGTGGTACTCTGTGTGTTACAGTTTGGCTTTAAATAGACCAACAAAAAAAAAGAGAAGCATGCAGCCTCCAGCAAATTCCAAACATCCATCCATCCATTTTGTTTACCCATTTACTCCTCGTCACCATCACGGGGGACTGGATCATATCCCCGTATACTTCGAGGGGAAAGCAAATTGCTAATCTATCACGGAGCCAACAGAGAGACACAATCACTTAGTTTTCCAATCATATATGGGCAATTTAGAGTCTCCCGCTCACATAACAAGCTTTGCTTTGTATGCGGGAGGAAACTCACATGAACACAGCGAGCACACGAGAACAACAGACCCTTGACAGCCTTGTGGGGAAATAGTGCCGCCTGCTAAGCCACCCTGCTGCACAAAGTATACGGAGATAAGCTACAGATTCCCATAACCCTGAAAAGGAGTAGATGGTAATAGAAAATGGACAAAAAAATCCAATCAATCATGCTAAATTTTGACCAAAAAAATAATCCGTATGAACTAAAATATCTGATAAGACTTGAATTATTCTTAATATAAGCTAAAATGTATTGTCTTCATATGCACATGGACAAAACGGCATGACAAAGGTTAATGGGGTAAGAGCACACAAGCCTTTCCGACAAGAGGTTTTCTGGTGGAAGGAACTTTCTTGATGTATTATCCATTTTTAAATAAATAACCTTGCCGTGCTCTTACTACAGCTTATGAAATTGAACCACATGCATTCCATTCAGTCCATCCATACATGCCACATATATCCTACTGCACCCCTGTCAGTACAGGATCTATCGCCTACCATAGAAGTAAATCTGGATATTATCTTTGGTTAACCTTACTGGATCTACAGTATCGCCATTTGTACTTTAGAGTTCATGTCAACAGAACCGATAAAAATAGCAGTCAGGTTGAAGGGGGGAATTATGATAGCCAAAAAAAGAACCAGGCGGTAGCCTTCATACTGTGGCAGTGAAAGTGCACAACAGAAACAGCTGATCCTGTGAATCGATGGAAGAACATTTGGAAGCGTATGAGTGTAAAAAAGTGTGCTTGTGTGAACTCTGTGGTAAAAGTGACACTCACAAACAAGCCAGTCGTTCATTTTAGTAGCACCATTTTGTAATGACATCTCCCTGGTGTTCTAGCCAAGAGTCAGCCATCTCTGAGACACCTTTTGGTTAAGTAAAACGTGATGTGGTTACAGTATCCAAGGGCATAACTTTAATGAAAAACAACCTTTATCTTGTCCTTTTCTATACTGCTGACACTATCTATCCTTTAATATTTGCATCAACACACCACAGTGAATCACAGTCAGGGAAAGAATAAGTTAGATATATCCCAATGCCATAGGTGCACAGGTGGGCTCTTGTCCTCTACAGGTATGTGTACAGCAGGGTTGGTCCGAGTGGCCACACCTAGAACAATCACACCAATATGCAGCCCTAAAAATCACAGTTTGGATAGGAAAGTTACATGTCTGGTGGCTGCTATCATTGATTTGTATTCAATGTGTCCTGTTATGTAAAATCTGAGACATGCTTCCCCCTTGTGGACGATATGGGGTCATTGCAAGATATGATTTAGTGACACGACGTTCTGATCACCTTTGGCAAATGTGGTTTGAATCAAACATAGATTTCTCAAATGGTGAAAGAGTGGCAAATCTGTGACAAACCCACCTCAACTCTCTGTGGGGGGTACGCATGAAGAGCGTCGTGATTTACACATCGTTCTCTGTGGAGAAGAGGAGAGTTAAACCCAGTTAAATTGGTAAAATGTAAAAAAGCTATATTATACCTATATGAGTTAATGAACCAATAATAATCTCCCCAAAAGGCCTCCAGTCAAGTCAAGCCATGTCCCATCTCATTGTTTACCAGTCAGGTTTGCACAGTCAAATAATTTGGAACACAACCTTCCAATTAGGAAGCCTAAGATCTTCTCAGAATAATTGAAGACATGGGAATCTTTTAAACATCTACATATCTAGGAGTACCACAATTATATAGCAATACATTATTTTGATATCAGATTCAACAATTCAACATGTTCTTTTTTCTTTAAAACCTTTTAGTGCCACAGGAACAAGTGCAACAGCAAAAAGAGGTTAGCGGGTGCTGCCGAAGATCCTTGTTCATCATTAAAACATGAATTTGAGGATTATATAAGTGAACGTTTTTCCTTGCCACATGACCAAGGATGGTGGAGTTTGTTCTCCGCATTTAATCCATCCTATTGTACAGGAGCTATGGGCCTAGCTGCAGCACTCACAGAGCAGCTAGGGGTTCAGTGTCTTGTTCAAGGACACTTCGACACGGTTTCTTCAGGGGCCGGGGATCAAACCACCAATCTCCGCTTACTAGATGACTGTCCTACCTCCTGAGCTACGCCACCCCCATGATATAAGTTTGCTGTGTAGTAGCTGTTTTTTATATATTTTTTTGTATTCAGAAGAACAACCAAGTGTGCTCAAATCAAGATAAAGAGCTAAAACACAAGAGTTGGCCTGCACTCTGAAATACTCCCCATGCTCGTCTCATCGGGCTGAATGAAACGGGTATTGGAAACATGTGCAGGCCTCACTCCTGTCCAAGTTTTTTAAATTAATTCACTAGAGCATATGTTGCAGGGTTCAGATGCTGTCTTGTACCTTTGTGTACAGGTGGTGATGAAGAACTGGGTCACATAGCCATGGATGTCTTAAGGCCTCAGATGCTCCCATCCTCCAGCTACAGGAACACCAGAATATAAAATAGTTACGGATCTGTTACAATTAACACCCATGAGCAGATCGAAGGGATGACTGAGAGCCGGAGACACGTGATGTATACCTTTTATTAACCATGAGAAGTTTAGAGATGAAGTCCTTGGCCTCATCAGAGATGTCTGTAAACTCTTCCTCCTCAAAGTTCCACTTACAGGCTAAAATGTTATTCAGAGTCTCATTGTCATCATCACCCAAGAAGGGGCACAAGCCGCTGAGGCTATGAGGGGAACAAAGGCAGTCATTAGTGTGTGTGTGTGTGTGTGTGTGTGTGTGTACGTTTATATGAGTGCAAACATTCTTACAGCATGTAGGCTATGACTCCCAGGCTCCACATGTCTGTGTTGAATGACACAAAGTCGTAATTGATGACTTCAGGAGCGAGAAACTCTGGGGTGCCGAAATTCACACGGAGCTTTTCTCTTGGTTTATATCTATGTGAGAAAATCAATTAGAAGGTCCTCGTTATCTCAGATTACACTCGTCAATGCACGTTTTAAACAGGAAAATGAATCCTCAATAATGCAGCTTTAAACGCCAAACTTACATCCTGGCAAGGCCAAAGTCAATGATCTTGATCTTATTTGTGAGCCTGCTCACACATAGAATGTTCTCTGGCTGAAATGGAAATCCAAACGGGAGGAATGTTTGACTGAGTAAATTTGAGCTTTGAGTAAATTACAACATGAATTACAAATGAATCTAGTGACAGATACGGAATGGACTGGCCTACCTTCAAGTCTAAATGTAGGATGTACATTTTGTGCATGTGCTGCAGGCCCTCACAGATCTGCCTGATGAACATCACGGTTTCCAGCTCCATCAGAGTGTAGTTCTCATCGATGATCCTGTCAAACAGCTCGCCGCCGTCAACACTATGGCCACGCAGAGATGCATAAAGAAGACACGTGAGTCCAGTACAGCCCACAGACAAAAAACTGTTTTTACTCTTATTCCACTGTAGTGGACAGGCTCTCTACTTTAGCACAGGTCTCCTCAGTCTAAAGATAACTTGATTAGGCAAAGTAAGTCCATGATTCCACCAGTCATTTACAGTAATGTGTGTAGTTGATATTCCACTTCAGCATGAATGCTTATGGTTCTTGTCTTTTTTGTACTTGTTTTCCAAAAAGAACAGCTGGAAAATACTTTTTGGTTGCCCGTTCCACACTCCTTTTTTCACCAAATAAGGATCTATGCTGAAAATTAGTGTGCAGTAAAAAAAAAAAAATTATCAAAATAAGTGTGTACTGAAAAGAACTATCTTTTTTACTTAATAAGAGTCTGTGCAGTGATTGCATAGTAAAAAAAAGTGCCTACTATTCAAGTACGAGGATGATGTCATTTCTTGACTCATAGGCAGCGTAAAGCTGGATCAAGCTGGCATGGTTCAGTTGATTCATGACCTGAATCTCATTCTTCACCACCTCCTATCAAAGACAGGCAAACCAAGAGTAAGTAGAAATGCATGCACACACATTCTCTCTAACACACACAAGCAAGCATGCACACACACACACACACACACACACAATGAGTGGCATCAGCTACTCTCAGCAATGAGGATGTTGTACGAGCGTACAGCCCACTGAGGTACATTTTTTAAAATTTGCGATAATGGGCTATAACTGACTTGACTTGAGAGGATGGCCCTTCTTGTCTGGGTCAGATATTTCCACCTGGGTGAGAGGCATTTCTTTATCTTCTGTTCTGGACAGCCTTTGACTATTAATATATATGTATACGTGCATGCGTGTGTATGTATGTATGAAAGCAAGTGGACACACTTTTGACAAATGATGCTCTTCACTTGGCGAGGGACATTTTTCATCATTATTACACCATGTTAGAATCTCTACCTTCTCTTTTTGAGAGCGGGCCTTGATGATCTTGGCTGCAAAAGTGAGTCCCGAGGAGTTCTCGACACATTTGTGCACCTGGCCAAACCGGCCCCTGGAGGAGGAGGAGGACAGGACAGCATTACAACCTGCTCTTTAACTCCAGTTTTCTAGAGTTGGCCTTGCTGAAAACTCGGTCTTTTTGGTGTAATCATAACCTGCTATGGAGCTCAGACCAAAATCTGCCAACTTTGTCAACTGCAAGTAACAAATGGCATAGCGTCACCTTTTGTCTGTTAATTGAACGTGATGTAAAATGAGTTTCCCTCTGTCTGCACAGCATTTCAAGGCTAGGTTTATCTGTTATTTCATTAAATCTGAGAGAGGGTGTTTCTCCTCTTTGATGATGTGGATTAACACTTAGTGATAAGTTACCAACTGGCACTCGAGATAAAGTTTCACATGCCCCGCAGTCCTAAAGTAAAAATAACTTCCATGACTCTGGAGCTATGAGCCAGTGGAGAGAAGAGAGAGGCACCCAGTGAAGTCTAGATCTGTGTCTGGTCAAACATCCGCCAAGTTCTGATTTTTATGCTACTTGGAAGTATGGGAATAGGTACAGTACTCACCCTCCTAGAATTTCCTGCCGGTTGATGGTGTAAAAGTTGTTGATCTGGTTGGGTTTGGCTGACACAATCCGGTGACTGAAGGGAGCAGGAGGAGGAGGGGAGGTATCTGTATGAGAAAGATGGTGGTGAAAAATAAATAATTAATCTATCTTAATAACCTAAGAAGAAGGTGAGAACATTGAAGCTTTGTTGCTAATCAGTTGGAACGTAACCCCGGTAAGGGTTCTTCTCTCGTGATTGTCATAATCAAGTTTGCACCCCATGTGGACCAACATGTCAACATTAATGTGGTACTACGGAGGCATTTGTTTGTCATATTTTACAGAGGCATAACCATGCCTGATCGAAGGACTCATGTAGGCCCACGTCGGGCACTAATACCCAATAGGATCTGTCTATACAGATGTATGTATATCAGTTCCCCTGGTTAGAAAATATACCTGAATCCCCTGTTATGTTTTCTACCCTCTCAAATGAATGTGGCCACAAAGAATTCCCTCACATCTTTGTAGTTTTGCATTTACTCCTGTCTCTTATTGGTTAGTCTAACGATGTCTGGGCTCACCAATAAGGTAGCGTTGTACATTTTCAGCTTCCTTTCTTTCTGTGTCCTTTTTCTTATCCCTCGCTCTCTCCACTCTTTGTTTCAGCTCCACGTGGATTTCAACTCCATCTGCCTTGAAGATGCCCCAACCATCCGACTCCGGCTGATCCTTTTCCTCCTTCTTTTCCTCCTTCTTTCCCTCCTTACCCTCCTCTTCCTCCTCTACCCGACTCTTTTCACAGTCTTCCTCGTTGGTGTCCTTTTCAGTCACGCTGCCTGTGCCATCAGCACCCACATCAGCTGTCTGGTCCTGTTCAGCCTCCAGAGGTGAAGAGGCACCTTTGTGGTCACTGTTGGAACATGTGGGGTTTTTATTTGTTTAGTAGTTGTTTTTTTTTTCTGTTTTAGAGTCTGTAGTGTCAGGGAGCATTTTGAGTATGGAGGTATCGCTGTGCATACAAATTCACATTTAAACTTTAAAGATCAGATTCTACAGTAACACAATTCATTTGGGGTTGGTTGATATGAAAGAGTTTAATATTATTTCAGCCCCTAGATGTTAAGATGAAATATTTTTGCTTATAAGAATAGGTCAAAGTTCATTCAGTAGTCATAAGAATAATTGAGTGCGCAATAGATATAATCAAATGAATTAAACTAAAAACCCATTTCTTTGACTCAGATTAATGATGTTCTATTACACTTAAGTACCGAATTAGGAAAAAAAGCAAAATAGAAGAGCTATATAATTTTCTTTAAAATAAAAAAGGGGCTACCTTGCTGGAGTGGGATCTTTTTGAGAATCTTGAGAAGCAGCAGGGCATTCCGGGTCTTCTTTTTCTAATGGAGTTTCAGTGGTGACGACAGCCTCCTCTTTCTCATGCGCTGTCTCTTCTACTGGCTCTTTGTCTTTCTCTTTCAATGACTCCTCTACCACAAGCTTGGGCTGTGTCTCCTCTGCAGCCACCTCATTCTCTTCCAACTTCTGCCCATCCTCCACCTGATCAGCACCATCAGATAAATCGTCTTTCTCAGCCACAGGAGCCTCTGAGTCTTCTTGTTGTGATGTTTCAAAGAACCTTCCATCCTCCAGATCCCCGGGTGTGATCTGCTGACCTGATTTCTCTGTATTTTCCCTGTTAAGCTTCTCTACCTCCTCAAGAAGCAATATCTGCTTCTTCAAAGAGATGGTGTCTACAAAGTTCCAAGAAGAAGAACATATTTATCAGCCTCTCACAGTTCGTATTAGTCACTTTTAAACATAACCTGCCTGTCATAACGAAGACCGAAATGTAAATGGCGTTCTCTAGTGAGTACTCTGATTAAGAGGAAATGCGATGGGACTTGATTTTCTAATATTTCACCCATACCCTCTGATCTTCCTTACTGTGTGGTGGTGTAAATGCTGGAAGAGTGCAGTTGTTTACGTCTAGCAGATGATAACCTGAGGCTGTGACCTAGTATCACTCAACCTCTGTAACCTCTGAGAAGGAGCGCATTGCTCACACAGACATGTTGTATGTGTAGTTTTTGTGTACTGTCGCTGGTGTGTATAATAATCTGTTATGGTAATCCGGGCTATGCTGGAGATGAACCATTTACACCTTTGTGTGGAGGCAACTTAGCCTTGACATAGGCACCTGCTGTGTCCGGGGGCTTCTTCTTATTTTGAGCCTTCTGGTTCTTGATGCTCAAACTGGACCTCTCTTTTTTGTCTTTATCTTTGTGGTCTTTAAGCTGTAAAATGCAAATTGTGAGAGTGGGTGAGTAGCAAGACAAAAAAAAGTGTACCGCTGACTGCATATGAAGTAAGTAATGAAGCAATGATTATTATTGTCTCTCTATTTCAGGAACTGACAAATCAGATGTTGCAGGTTCGATCCCACCACAGGGCATCAGGAAAGACATCTTGTGTTAAACCTCCACTCTCCATCTAGGACCATGTCCATCCCCACAACAGGGGACTGTTCTTGAAAGGTAAAAATGGACCTTTCATTGGCCATCAGTATGTGTGTTTAAAAGTACCTCTTGAGATTTTGAGACTGGGACGGTAGTTTTTCCTCACAAAACAACTGGTGCAATGTGGGGAAAACAGCTTTGTACGGATAGAAGTAAACCTTATATCCATCCATTGTCTACCACTTATCTGAAATCGGATTGCGAAAGACCCCAGACAGGCGGCCAGTCCATCACAGAGCAGAGCAGTTAGGGGAACAGTGTCTTGCTGAAGGACACTTCAACACACTTATCTGCAGGTAGCAGGATCACCCCTGCAACCTTCTGATCATCAGACGACTGCTCTTGGGTTTTATTGCTTTTATTGCTTTTTTCTTTTGGCTTCAAACTGAAGTTTGAAGCCAAAATCACTATATCATCCTTACAGTAATATATATATAAAGGCACATAAAAAATCAACAAATACAAGTATAGATATTAGCAACACAGTATGAGCAATGAACCTACAAGGATCCCACTTTTGTAGGAAGAGAAGAAGTGCTTTGGTCCACGGAGCATTAGCTTGTGAGAGGGTTCTGGGGTGCTGGCTTCACATGCAGCAGGTTTATCTTGAGTCCCTTTTTTGGCTTTAGCGGAGGTAGTTTTCTGTTAAAAAGATGCAATGCTGGATAGGGTTACTGGGATGATGAGCTGATATGTTATGGGTGAGGATGTTGAAGAGCATTACATTCAAGGGATCTGATGAAAGGACTTAGAAACAAACAGTCAACAACAATATGCATGATAACATCGGAGGTTATTTTATTAATCACACTGATTAATGAAAGAACGGACGGCGACTGAAATGGATGAATGAAGAAAGAAACATAGAAATTACAACAGGCTGTTGGTAAAACGTTAGAAACGAATTGGTTCCCTGCTCACTAGCGAGAATGCTCTCTGTTCCTCATACAGACAATAACATGGAAGATGATGCCATGCCCTCTTGGGAGATGGACAGACAGCAATGCGGGGCTGGAGAATTTATAGCTTATTGCTTGTCAGACTAAACCATAGAATGCACTGTTGACCCTCCTGAGTGGAAATTATTGAGCTACAATACTTTGTCAGACAAAATTCCGTGCAGAGAGGACTTGTTCAAAACGTTCCGGTGTGATCAGGTCAGCTTTGGAAAAAGGGGGGTGGGGGCACTGGGCCCGAGGGTCTCTCACATTGGCTCTCAGTGTTGTCGTGAGGTAAACATGGCCCTGCAGTGAAGTGGGGGAGATATTTTGAGGCCGAGTTTCCACTGTGACAACGCTGTTTTCTGGAGGGCAAAGCTCTGGATGGAAGTGTGGGGACACTTAGAAGGGGGCCCTAAGTAACAGATGTCAGTAGACAGACATCTCACACCTCTGGAGGTGGTGGGAGATAGAGTGACCACCTGACCACAGCTCTGACGACAACAAAAATTCCTTGAGGTCTCTGTCACACGGAAGCCATCACTTTGGCATGTGCTCATAAATCTCACGGAGGTAACAGTCATATTTTTGGTGTGTAACATTCTGGTTTTGACTAAATGTGGAAAAATGTAATGCATAGCTGCTTGGTCAACACCGTTTCCCTCACACCACGAATATGGGGGAAAAAAAGGAACGTGGCAGACCTTTTGTCCCAACACGCCACAGTACACGCTATGTTCTGCTGAAATGTGACCGCATTTACACATGATTTGCATGGAACACTCCAGATAAAGCTATAAAGCCTCCCTATGAAAAAAGATACTTCTTGACATCTGCTGCAATGCGAGTGATGGATTGTGTTGATAACATGGCTTTGGGCTACGGTATCTGTGTGTGCAGTTCAAGGTTCTAATGCCAAAAAGTAATCGCTGACCTTCAGACAGCGGCTTACTCTAGTTCCTTCAGGAAATACATTTGAGCCAAATGACAAGTCAAATAAATATAATTTTCCCTTTCATTCATGTTTCATTGGAAACCTGATGTAAAAAAAAAATAGACTGACATGAGAATGAGCACATGTCTCAGGAAAGGACAAGCGAGGGGTCTCAGGTTTGATCCCAATGCGGGGCATCTGACTGTAATCCCCCACGCTCCATTTCAGTCTGTCTCCACCTCCACAATGTGGGGACTAAATGTGATGCATAAGAACAGCTTCTTAGAAGAATGTCTCACTTTACAAGCCTTTGCCCCTAGTAGAAAGCATTGTCATGAATAATGTAGGATATATAACAAGTTAGGCTCATGAATTTTACTTTTCTGTCTGTAGAGAACCTTCCACCATCAGTTCTGTTCAGTGTATCTCTGGATCATCGGACATTTTACCCACTTGTCACTCTAATATGGCATACTGTTGGTTACAGGTGTTCCCTAAGGCCTGAAACTGAGGTGGACTGACACCGTAACCACTGCAGAGCCGTCATTATGGAACAGCTTTCTTTACACTGGGGGATAGATAACTTAGGAAAGATGCCGTAGGTTTGAACATGTGTGATAGAATTGGATACCAGTTACCGAATTACAGTGAAGAGCTGACTGACACCGTCTAAAATACATCAGATCCTTAGAAGTCCAAGTTTGTGTGTTGTAGGTTTCTTATTAGACTTCAGAGAGGTATACAATAACAAAAATATAAAATAGATGGTGTATATATAGTATATTTTAGGGCTGCAGTAGCTCAGTAGTAGAATGTGTGCCTCCAAGTCAGACACTGTGGGTTCAATCCCATAACAGGGCCTCAGGAAAGAGAATTCGGTCTTATTCCCCCATGCTTGGTATATAAGATATATGTTATGAAAGGCTTTAAGCAGTCGGTAGACTAGAAAATTGAGGGACCCCGATTTTACATGTCATGATTAGGCTCCACACTGTGGAGGTGGACACGGACTTAGATGAAACTTGGGGGAAGCTTCTAGTCCATTCAATGGACTAGAAAAGTACAGCATAAAAATAAGTCCACTT
>OMLC01091630.1:0-10045 GCA_900302585.1 Regalecus glesne | reverse complement strand
TAACAATGGATGGATGTATATATATATATATATATATATATATATATGTATACACACACACACACATATATGTATGTATATACATATGTAAATAATTCAAGTGATTTATTTCAATCTTAGACAGTGTTAGCCTTTTTCATACTTCGTACAGTCATCAGCTCCCAAGTGATAAAGAAAAAAAAGGATTCCCTTATCAGTCCCATGAGGGGAGATTTGGAATTCTCTGCATTCTAATCCTTTTTATTTTGTCGGAGCAGTGAGCTGCTGCCGTATGGCACTCGGGGAGCAGTTAGAGGTTCATTATCTTGCTCACGGACACCTCAACATGTTTTCTGCAGGACTGGGAATCAAACCTGGGAGCTTTAGATTGTCAGACGACCACTCTAACCACCGTGCTATGCCAACCATAACCTAATGACGTAAAGCATTTGGATGTGTACATCTACTACTTCCAGGATTTATGCCATGCTAGATACTGTACATGCCCAATGTCTAGTGGGGGAGAGGGCACATTGGATATTGTATACATACTAAGTCAATGGTGTTAACTATCTATAATTACAAAGTGTCTTTTTTCATTGATCCTGTTTTGCACTTCAATAAGAATAGTATATTCACATTGACATTCACATCTATACAGCGAGAACAGCATTCACCTTATCCTTCCATACAACAATTCAAGTAGCCATGTTAACAGAGCCATCTGGTTTTTGCTACGATCCAAAGAGAAACAAATGGATTTCTCATCCTCTGTAAGTGGCAAACAGCATGTGTCCTTCGACACCCCACACAAAAAACCCAGAAACCATCAGGTTACAGGCATGCAGGCTTTGGTAAGCTTAAAATTGGTATTTTATAGAATGACTAGTTTTGAATAACATATAATTAGATTCCCTCATCAGTCCCACAGGGAGACATTTAGAATTCTGTGCATTTATCCCATCCTATTGTATAGGAGCAGTGAGCAACTATCATGTGACACTCAGGGGTTAGTGTCTTACTCAATGACAGCATGACACTCTTTCTGCTGGACCGGGTATCAAACCTGTAACCTTCTGATCACCACATAACTGCTCTACCCACTGAGCTATGCTGCCCCAAATTAGCAAATGAATTGATTGTATTGTCAGGGCTTCAATAGTTCAGCGCTGGCTTTTGGATCTTACAAGCCAGAGGCAGTAGGTTCAATTCTACCGCGGGGTATCAGGAAGGGCATCTGGTCTTAATCCTCCCAAGCTCCATCTATGTCTGTGTCTACCCCCATAATGTGGGGACTAATCATGAGACAAAACTGGCCTCTCTCAATTGATTGACAAAGGATCGATACCAATGAATGCTATTTCCTCAAAATAGGGTTTCTTCACATACATCTAAAATTTCTCCCCGTATTCTGAAAGCAGAATGTTACCGTAATCCAATTGAGTTTTCAATAAAGAAAACATTTTCTCGCAAGGTTTTCTTTCTCCACACATGCCTGTAGCAACAAAAGTACATCAACATGGCAGACAGCAAAAAAAAAGTTAAACTTAAAGTGGGATGATAGGTCACATGAAAATGATCTATATTTTATTGTTTGTGGTGAGGGGCCCAATGCTTGGGGTGAAAACCATGTATTGCCACAGTATGTTTTCGGGTTTGAAAGCCACTGTATAGGAAATACTGCATGTCTCAAATGTTCTGGAACTCTCAGCACATGTGGAATCACCATTGGTTTGTGCTTAGGCAGATGTTGCCATATAAAAATCACATGTATGCAACTATTTCCAGAGCCTTTGTGAATAGTACACATTACCAATGGATGTTCAGTCAATGGCTAAACTGCATATTAAACCATCCTTTGTTTTGGTCCTTATGCAACTGTTATTTATAAGGGGCACTCATGACAGGCATGGGCCCAAGCCCATGAATATTGAGATGGCATCCAATGCTTTACCTATGCCCCCATCCATTGGGCTAATGGTTGCATCAGGAAGGGTATCCAGTGTAAAACCTTTGCCAAATCAAATAAGTGGGTCAAAAACAGATTTCCATAATGGATTGGCCGAGGCCTGGGTTACCAATGACCACCAACAGTACCATTGAGCAGTACGGAGCTGGTGGAACTTATGTTACTATTGGCCAAAGGAGAAGGAGAGGAGGAAGACGTGTCTAGAGACAGCAGGAGAAGAGGAAGGGTAGGATGATAGAGGTGAGTGTTGGAACTTTGAATGTTGGCACTATAACCAGAAAGGGAGAGAGCTTGCTGATATGATGGAGAGAAGGAAGGTGGTGATACAAGAGACCAGATGGAAAGGGTGTAAGGCCAGGAATTTTGGAGGTCGTGTCAAACTCTTTTACCATGGTGAAGAGATAGATGGAGAAATGGGCCAGGGATAATTCTGAAGGAAGAGTATGTCAAGGATGTGTTGGAAGGGAAAAGAGTGTCAAAAAGAGTGATGAGAATGAAGCTGGTGATCAGAGCTTTAACGATAAATATGATCAGTGCATATACCCCTCAAGTTGCTTGAAAGATGGAAGAGAGAGAATTATTTCGGAGTAAGCTAGATGAAGTGATGGAGAGTGTACCCAAGGAAGATAGATTAGGGATTGGAGTGGACTTCAATTATCATGTTGGGAAAAGGAACAGATATGATGAGGAGGTGATGGGTAGGTCCAGTGTCAAAGACAGGAATGTGGAGGGACAGATCGTGGTTCATTTTGCAAAAAGGATGGAAATGGCTGTGATGAATGCATTTCAAGAAGGGGGAGGAACACATGGTGACAAATAAAAGTGAAGTAAAATCCACACAGGTGGACTATAGCTCATCCAGAAGGTGCAATCTGAAGGGATTGGAGACTGCAAGCATTAGATGGTGGTCTATAGGATGACTCTGGAGATCAAGAAGAGGAAGAGGCTGAAGGCAGACGCAAGGATCAAATGGTGGAAGTTCAAGAAGGAAGACTGTTGTGTGGAGTTTATAGAGGAGTTAAGACAGGCATTGGGTGGTAGTGATGAGTTGCCATATCAGATAAGATATTTCTTTATTAGTCCCACAGGGGGAAATTAGAGTGTTACAGTAGCAAAGTTGAAAGCATAGTAGGAGAGGCATCACATCTAGAACATGGACAATTTAACAAGGGTATGGCTGGGTAACCACTGCAGAAATAGTGAGGGAGACAGCTCGGAAGGTATTTAGTGTGTCGCATGGACAGAGGAAGGAGGACAAGGACACTAGGTGGTGGAATGAGGAAGCCCAGCAGAGAATATAGAAGAAGTGTCTGACAGAGATAAAGGGGGCTAGTCAATGAGATAAAGAAAGTACACAGGAGTAAAAGGAGAATGGACTAATAAAGGGAAATCTTATCTTATCTTATCAAGCAAAGACAGAGTTGGCAGAGGCAAAGGAAAAGGCAGAGCGTGAGTGGCACAAGAGTTTGGAGACTAAGTAAGGAGAAAAACAATGTGCAACGGGTTAAGTCAATAAAAGATAGAAATGGAAATGTACTGAATTAACAGAGTCTGTTGAAATGGTGGAAGGTATACTTTGAGGGTTAATGAAATAACTAAATGAGAGAGACAAGGTTAGATGTTATGAAGACAGTTAATCAGGTGGTCCAGTGGATGAGCCAGGAGGAAGTGAGGGCAGCGATGGAGAGGATGAAGAGTGGAAAGGCAGTTGGATCAGATGACATACCTGTGGAGGCATGGAGGTTTTTGGGACAGATGGCGATGGAGTTTTTAAATAGACTGGTCAATATAGTCTTGCAGAGTGAGAGGATATCTGAGGGATGGAGAAGAGGTGCACTTGCTTACAGCTGTGCAGAGGTGTAGCAGGTACATAGGTATAAACTTGACAAGCCACAGCATGGAGATATGAGAACGAGTAGTGGAAGCTAGGCTAAGAGGAGGGGTGATGATTAATGAGCAGCAGTATGGTTTCACACCACAAAAGAGCACCACAGATGAACTGTTTGCTTTGAGAATGTTGATTGAGATATATAGAGGTCAGAAGTGGCTACATTAGTAGTTACATTTAGGGAAAGCACATGACAGGGTTTCTGTTGCAAGGGTCTTGGTCCGCTGAGACTCTTTGCCTTCACTGCTAAGTGTCTGGCAGTTCACCTAACCCCCTACTTGTTCTTCCTGTAGGTGGTGGTCCACAGGATGGAGAAGTGTCCACATTGTTTTTTTGGGATGAGCCCGGCCGGGCTCCATGGCAAACTCGGCCATCAGGTGCTCACTGACAGGCCCTCCTTCTGGCCCTGGCTCCAGATAAGGGCCCCGGGCTTCCTCCGGGCAGGGTAGCATCATTTCTTTCTGAACCTTTCATGGGGTTTTCATGGGGTTTTCTTGACCCTATGAAAGGGGTAGACTGAGGACCAGAGGGAGGGATTTATATCTCCACACTAGCCTGGGAATGTCTTGAGATCCCCCCATCAGAGCTAGTTGATGTTGCAAAGGAAAGGAAAGCTTGCAGTTCCCAGCTGAAATCTGCTATCTCCGTAACCCAACACCGGACAAGCGGTTGACGATGGATGGATGGATGGATGGATGGATGGATGGATGGATGGATGGACATTATAGGGTGCCAAGGGAGGAGGAAGTCAGCAGGGGGGGAAATCATGTAAGTGTGGTGCAAATTATGTATGATAGCAGTGTGACAGTGGTAAGGTCTGCGGTAGGAATGATGGATAGATTCAAGATAGAGGTGGGGTTGCATCAAGGATCAGTTCTGAGCCCTTTCTTATTTGCAAGGGTGATGGACAAGATGATAGATGAGATCAGGTAGGAGTCTCCATGGATTATGATGTTAGCGGATGACATTTTGACATGTAACAAGAGTAGGGAGCAGGTTCAGTTGAGTCTGGAGAGGTGGAGGCATGCACTAGAAGGAAAAGGATTTAAAGTAGCAAGACAGAATATATATTGGTGAACAAGTGGAAATCAGTAGAATCAGGTGAGGATGCAAGGAATAGAGGTCAGGAAGGAGGATGAGTTTAAATACTTGGGGTTAACTGTCCGAAATAATGGATAGTGTGGAAGGAAGAAAGTTGAAGAAGAGAGAGTAGGCAGGGTGAAATGCATTGTGAAGAGTGTCATGGGGGATTTGTGACAGAGGGGTACCCACAAGAGCAAAAGGGAAGGTTTATAAGATGGTAGTGCGACCAGCTATCTTGTATGGTTTGGAGAGAGTAGTATTGACAAAAAACAAAAAATAGCCAGAGCTGGAGGTGGCTGACTTGAAGATGCTAAGACTTTGGAACGACAAAGAAGGACAGGATTGGAGACGAGTAAATTAGAGGAATAGTTGATGTTTTCACGTTTGGAGACAAAAAAGAGTGACATAATTGAAATGGTTTGGACATGTGTGGAGGAGAGATGCTGGTATACTTTTCATCTTACCAGGCAAGAGGAGAAGAGGAAGACCAAAGAGGAGGTTTATGATGTGGTGAGGGAGGACATGCAGGTGTCTGGTGAGACAGAGGAAGATGGAGAGGATATGAAGAGATGGAGATGATGAACCAATGGGGCTGCCCTTAACAGGAGCAGTCAACAGTCGTAGTCAGAAAAGGATCCTTTTTGTGCTATTTAAAGGCTGTGGGGGAATACTGGACAGTTTTAACATGTGCAGTCTATGGATTTGGGTAGTTTGCATTATTCTAGTAAAGTTTACAGTAATATGACTTGGTACAGGGCAGGCTGTGGTTTCCATGGTCACTGTTCATTTAGGTCAAGGGTTAGAGTCATCAATTTGCATTTAAACTGATGATGATATTTAAATAAATAAATGATTCCCTTATCAGTCCCACAAGGAGAAATTTGGATTTCTCTGCATTTTTGACCCATCCTATGGTATCGGAGCAGTGAGCTATCAGCATATGGCCCTCAGGGAGCAGTGTCTTGCTCAAGGACACCTTGACATGCAGGACCGGGGATCAATCCTGCAACCTTGTAATTGCCAGATGACCGCTCTACCCACTGAGCTATGCTACCCATGATCTAGTATCGCTCATCTAATTCCACTTTTGTAATATGACTAGCGAGTTCAAAAGTAGCCATGAGCTATTGATAGACCATGTAACATCTGCTCATATAATATAGAATGACAAAGAACAGTGAACCTCATTGCCAGAACCGCAGACCAGCCCAGTGTAGCAACAAGAGCAGCATCCACCCCCCCCCCACACACACACACAAACTCTCGCCTTTGCTGAAGGCTCAACACTGGCTAAATGCCCTCCAAACACAGTCATCCTCGCTACAGGCTGGAAACTGCTTAATTACCCCCCCCCAAAAAAAACAACACACACTTACTTCTGCAGGATTTGTTGTTCATTTTTTTCAAATCTATACAAAACTTGGACTGATATCTATGTTTATTTTTACATAGCTCCTCAAATTTGTTTTTTTTGTGCTCATTTTTACAAATCTATAAAAAAACTCTGCTACCCCTCCATCATTATAATGGCATAGTAGGGGAAATGATATATTAAGATTGTACATATATTCAAGATGTAATCATATAATTTTAATTCATTCAATAACATATTTTCTCTCGACCTAGTCTGGCTCTGCAGTGTGCACCACTTGTTGCTACATCAGAATTTAGGTTCCCCCCACCCGCCGAACCCCACGCTAACACCTGGCTATATTTTATGGCTTGGAGCAAGTGGCACTGAAAAAAAGACATGAGGCGGAGCGGGAGGTGGCGGAGTTAAAGACGCTAAGATTTTAACTCGGAGTGACAAAGAAGGACAGGATTAGGTTGTTAGGTTGTTAGCTTGTTAGAGGGACGCCTCAGGTTTGACGTTTTGAAAAAGCAAGAGAGGTAAGATTCGGAGGGTTTGGACATGTGTGGAGGACAGATGTCGGGTATATGGGAGGATGCTGAATATTGAGCTTCCAGGCAATAGAAAGACCAAAGAAGAGGTCTATGGATGTGGTGATGATCGTGTGGGTGGCTGGTGTGAAAGAGGTAGATGTAGAGGGCAGGGAGAGATGGAGATTAATGATCTGCTGTTGCGACCCCTGATGGGAGCAGCCAAGATTATTGAGCATACATCAAGACGTTATTGTAGATGAGAGGAGGACGGTAAAATCAAATTATGCCTGGAATGGCAATGGCAGATGCCACTGCCATGAGGTCCATTTTACATGTGACACTTTGTCCTAACATTTTGAGGCTGGACACAGACTTACATGGAGTTTGGGAGAATTAAGGCTAAATGCCCTTTCTGGTGCCCCACAGTGGATTCGAGCTCCCTGCCTCTGATTGCGCAAGTCTTGAAGAGCACGCTCTACCACTGAGCTACTGCAGCCCTTAGATGCTACTGCTAGATGCCACTGCCAACCAAGATGAATCAGATTAACTTTATCCCATTTTCCTCTATGGAATTTACAACTGGATATTATGCAGTGCATCACAAAAGAGAAAAGATTTTAGGTTGATTTTACGGGGAAATGAGTTACTGATAATAATTAGATAAAACAAATACCAATCACGTTAACAACCCATATAAGCTTTTAACCCTCCTGCTGTTCAATTGCACAGTTTGTGTTTTTATTTTCTGCTCATTCGATTTTGCCACATGTTGTTTAAATTCTCCTGCATTCCATGTGAATGCACCATAGGAAGTAAAGATAGGGGCTTTTATATAGCCTAATGTTTAACGCATTACAGCCAGCGACCTTCATCCTTTTATGTGATAACCCCCTCCCCCTCTATTGATTTTTATACATTATGGACAAGGGCATCCGTGTTAATTCATCTGTTATACTGTAAATTAAAAATTAGACCATTAAAGGATTATGTAAAGATCTCTCTCCTTCCCATTTTCATGAGGGCCCCTCGACTCCCCTGTCAAATAAAGGTAAAAATATGAAGATGTAGAAACAAGAGTGAGCTTCCAGTTTTCTATCAGTTCTGGATTCCAAAACACCAGGTGTTCATTATTCATATTTTCTCACATTGATAGCAGTACTAATAGAATTCTGAGGAGTGAACTGTATAGTGTATTCAGATCACTAGAAGATTACACTATTGACTAAATGTCAGCTACAGTGCAATGCAATCATTGAAAAAAAAGGTGTATACATAATTGAAGCTGAAAAGTCTGGGGGCTTCTTTCTGTTGCCGTCGTAACACCCAGGGAAATTCTGAAAGTCATCGACCACTTATCCTTCTCTCGCAATCATATTTTCACACGTTCCTTTCTTAAGCATTTGCAAGTGTAGCCAAACTGAGTTTTGTAATGACAATTTTAATTTCTTTACCCACTCATGAATCTCTCCATTTTCCATTTGAACCTGGTCACTGTTGTCGGTTTTTGTAGTATTGGGGTTAAGATTAATCTGCTACTAGATCCAGGGGCAGAGAGAGATGTGATAATGATGACAGAGAAGCTGCCATTTCCCGTCGGTGCAATTTGGGCCTTGGGTTTGTTAGATCATTGCTGGACAGGGATTGGTTTAAGGCAGGTGAGAGGGAGTAACCCCTGGGGAATGCCTTCCCAAGACATAACTCACACACCTGAGGGACAAAGCCAGAGTTTGAGTTATGATTAGAATTTTCATTTGGTCCAGATACCCTCAGGATTTTTCTCTTGTAAATAAGGGAAGCGCCCTCATGTGAAAAATGTTTTACGAGCATGGGAGGCCAGCTAACACCACCAAAACTGATCACCTCTTAGTCTGACTGCATTTCACAAGATGCATCTAAATTAGATTTTTTCAATTGCTGAAAAAGCTTCATGCTAATTACCTAACATATTGACACTAACATTCATAATATACTTTGTGATCTCATTCAGTCAATAATTGTTCTCTATCAGTTATCAAGTCAAAGAATTTCCATGTATTCCAATACACAAATGAAGTTGAAAGTTGTTTTCATGAAACTTGGGAAATTGTCTCAAAAATAAAGCCTAATGAGAAAGGAAAATTTCAAAACATTTTTAAATCTGGGAACCACAAAAAACCTGCCAGAAGTGATAGATTATACAGATTATGCAATAAACAGTGATAGATGGATATTTTTCTGAATTCTTACATAGCAATATTTTTCTGCCTATCTTCATTTTCTATATTTTCTGTTTTCACTTCTTTTGTTGCTTCTGTTGTTGTCAACAACAGAAGCATTTCTTCTTCTTCTTCTTCTTCTTCTTCTTCTTCTTGCAAAATTTCTGGTGGGGGTTATAGGGGTGAAGGAGATCAGTAGGTACGTGGGGGGGGCAACTGTCTTTGAATAGGGGTGGTGGCCTGAGAGTACATCTGTCAGTGTCTTACCATACAGTGAATACAAACATTCCCCAATCCTTTGTGAATGGTGATCATTGCCACTGAATGTGCAGTTGATCACCCAACTCTCATATGAACCCAGCCTAATGTTGTGTGGTATCAATGTACTGTTTATAAGGAGGGGGGATGTTTGTTTTCAGCTCAGACTGAAGAAGTCACCTGGTGAGTGACGAAACGTTTCTGGACAGACTTCTGATCCATTTGTACTGGTTCACCTCTTTTTGGAGAAGTGGTTGACTATGAATGGTTATACCAGACCCAGGTCCATTTGTATGTATCAACTTTAGTCTCAATGATGTGTATGTAAGTGTGTGTGTGTGTGTGTGTGTGTGTGTGTGTGTGTGTGTGTGTGTGTATTATACCTCTTCAAGGAAACCTGAAATGTCAACGTTATATTACATTAGAGGCATTTAGCAGACACTCTTATCCAGAGCAACATAAATCAAGTGCATTGAGTCAACTTGTAAAAGGTACTAAAGCAACACTGGAGCTAGAATCAAACCACGTGTGGTCCCAAAGACCAGGACTCCAACCCAGTAAGTTAAGTGGTTGAGTTGAAAACAAAAGCAGTACCCCAAGAATGAAGTTAAAATTGCCCAACCCAGATCATAAAGCAGGAACAGATAGGATATGCCTAACCAAGATCATATCTACTTATAATAATAGAAAGGAATTGGCCTGCAGCTGTAGACACAAAAAGAAACATCTCTTTGTAAATCTCTCTCTCTCTCCCTCCCTCTCTCTCTCTCTCTCTGTATATATATATAT